>OMNM01039903.1:3604-16553 GCA_900302745.1 Parablennius parvicornis
TTTCCAAAGCGCGCACACACACACACACACACACACACACACACACACACACACACACACACACACACACACACACACACACACACCCTTTTACTCTTGAATGAACCAGGTTTGAGTCAGTTTCATCACCAAACATCTATATTGATTTTTTTGATTTTCACTCTGTTAAGATTACGCCCTGATTTAAAACTGAAGCTACATGTGAAAAACCACGGAAGAAATGGATGTCTCTTTAACACATTTTAATAATATTGTCTTCTTGAATTTTGTTACAGTATTGAAAATCCTTATTTGTAAAATTACTTGTGTGAGGAAGTGAACTATTGTGTGAATCTGGTCTGAAGCAAGAAATGTAAAAAATGTTCTACTGATGTTTAATGAGATAAATGTAGTTTATTATGACCCAATAACTGAAACAGAAATTGAACTTATGCATCAATATAAGTATATTTTAACAGAGTCATGGTTAATAAATCAACTATTCGAGTCGTAGTTAAAGATGAATCAGTGGATACTGCTGATTTTGAAAGAATTTAAAGTTGTCGTCCGTTCAGGGATGAAAAAAAAATAGAATCTTAAATGTAAAAAATGTTTTTTAGATTCAATAAAACACCAGCCCACAATTAATATATAAAATGTCTTTAGGTATATCAAAATAAATATTGGTAACTTAAAACCAAATATTAAATCAAATGCATTTATGAACTGAAACACCAGGGCCAAAACCTACTTTTTGATATTTGTGACTTTTTCCAAGCACGTGATGAATACAAGTTATTCATACACAATGACATCATACAAGTTAAAAAACTGACCGAAATGTCCTCGTATATGACAGAATGCATGTATTTCTATACATACAAATCATTCGTTTCAGACGTCAGTCAGACGTTTTTTTCCAGAACATTACATTTGAATAACACAGAAAACTCGCATTGTTTGAGCACAATGTTACTGAACATAAAAAAACGTTATAAGGCTCAGTCACTATTAGTTTGACACCTAATAACTGATACATTCAGGAGTCTTAAAGTTGCTTTTCTTCCCCCGTCAGGCCACTGCGACGGTGGCGCAGGCGAACCTGATCCGCCAGCAGGAGGAGCTGGAGAAGAAAGCAGCCGAGCTGGAGCGCAAAGAGCAGGAGCTGCAGAACCGCAGCACAGGAAGAGTGTTGAGCCCCGGAGGTGAGAGCTAGCAGCTGTGCGTGTGTGTGTGAACGATGTGTGTCAACACTGAGGCTGATCATCTGAAATCTGCCCCCGTCAGAGAAAGAGAACAACTGGCCGCCCCTTCCCAGATTCTCCCCCATCAAGCCCTGCTTCTATCAGGACTTCGAGGAGGAAATCCCCGAGGAATATCGCAGGATCAGCAAGAGGATGTACTACCTCTGGATGTGTACGTGACTCTCAACAAGTTTATTTTCAAACTGGGAACTCAAGGCACAATCTACTTTTTACATTCTGATAAACACTTGGCTTGCTGGCCACTCACACACTCAATGAGTTCTCAATCATCTCAATACGGTATAACATTGTATAACATTGTAAGATGGTGATTTGTCATATAAATTAAATATTATGTTGCGAACGTCCCCACGATTGCCCTGACGTTTAGGCTCCTTTTACACGACAAGGTTTTCAAGGGAAAGCTGGAAACGCTCACTGTGTCGTTCAACGTGTTGACACGCCAGCAGTGCAGAGATCACAAAAAGGACATTTTGAAATCTGCTCCCGAGGTACAACAATTGAAAACGCTCCAACTCAGGTCTCTGTGGAAGGAGAGGGAAAACACAGTTTTCGAGAAAACGTTCTGCGAACGTGCCTGCGCACCACGGCCGAAGTAAATATTTTTTCTACAGATGCTCAGTAGATGGACAGTAACAACAACGATGCGTTTTCACTTTGTCCTGTGAACATTGCATGAATAGAGCGATCAAATAAACTAAAATAGGCCAAATCCAGCTGCCTGTCGGCTGCAAGCTGCCCGATGGATAAAGTGCTATCGGTGGATAATTGAAGTTCCTGCCTCCCTGTGAGAAGCCACATGATATTAAATGAGGTGCGACTCCTCCTGGCCGCTCGGCTGCAGGGACGAAGGAGTGCTCGCTGAAGTCTGAGCAGAAAGCCAGAAGGCAAAAACTGGAACTCGGCATGTCTGAAAGGATCATCGCGTCCTGATTATTTGCTTAAATCTGAACAAAAGATTGATTTTTTTGTTTTGTTTTTTTTTTTTATGTGTGTCACATGTTCGTCCTGTTAATCTGACCTGTGTGACCTTTCAGTCCACAGCTGCACGCTGTTCCTCAACGTGCTGGCCTGCCTGGCTCTCTTCACCATTAAGCCCAGCAGCGGCGTGGACTTCGGGCTGTCCATCCTCTGGTTCGTCCTCTTCACCCCGGCGGCCTTCATCTGCTGGTATCGGCCCATCTACAAAGCTTTCAGGTACGCTGGTTTTACGAGCGCTGCACGCACAGCTGGGTTTAAATGTTTTCAGCCCCTTCAAGTGGACTTTTAATGCATTTGGGCATACTTGTGTTTTGTTGTTACTTTTGAGAGGATTTATGGTGTAATGGCATGTTGTTGACTGTGCTTCCACGTGAAAACTGTTACGTCTGAAGCCTAATGTGGAGATATCGGGACATACTCATGAACAAAATATTAAAAAGCATCTGAGTTTTAGATGAAACAACTTTGAAACAACTGTGCAGGCGCTCCACGGCTGGGGTGAATAGTTCTTCTGCACGTGCTCAATAGTGTACGTTCTCACTGTGAACTCGCCACGTGCACTTCATGCTCCTGCCCCGTCAGAACTTTCTCTCTGAGCAGGGCTCACCGCTGAAGGAGCGGTAGTTCACCTGTCTGGAGGCAGCTGGGTCAGTCCACTGTGTGTAGGGGTGCACTGTTTGTGTATTTATGTGCATATATGTATAGTGGGGAATTGGTGTTTGATTAGAACCAATGTACTGTATATATTTTCACTGTGATAATCTTTTTCTCTTTGTTATGTACATTAATTATTCTAGTTTGTGAGTGATAATATTTTAGGGTGGTTGAAACACCCCTTCGACTTTTGTTTCAGCCCGGCCTGTCCTGAATGGCCCGATTCAGGTTGGGGCTGTTCTTATTTAAGGCGGCACACCTTCAGTGTGAAAAATGACTAAGAGAGAGAATTCAAATTAAAGTAATTTTATTTTTGTAAAACGCCGACTCATCCTCATCTGCTGAACGACAACGAGGACAAACACAATCCAAGTTGGGGCGACCCCTCGGTCCCTCACAGGCAGTGTTGTGACTTCCAGTCCATATGTTTGACACGTCTGTTCTACACTCTGAACTCCGTTCTTGTCTCCAAATACATTGAGAAAAAGGGCCTACAGTCACTTACACCAGTTTAATCTGCTCAGATTTTATACATTTCCCTTCTTTATTTCACCTAAAGCATAAATTTCATGTCCCGACTGGGACAAGAAGACAAACGTGGCATCCGTCTCCCCGAATAAACAATAATCCTAAAGTACCATGCAAAGTCAAATGTTCAGTTTTGATTTTCTTTCCCTCTCTGCAGGTCCGACAGCTCCTTCAGCTTCTTCTTCTTCTTCTTTGTGTTTTTCTTCCAAGTGGCGGTGTACATCATCCAGTCTGTGGGGATCCCCAGTTGGGGAAACAGGTGAGTCGGACGGGGGAATTCGCCCGAAGCCGTGGTGACGGTGCTCACTCGTCGGTGTGTGTTTGGGTCATCACCACCTCTGTGTGTATATTCGTCCCCTGGATCTCCTCTCTCTTGCATTTCTTCAACAGATTCCTGCTGACCTAACTTCTCTGGGTGGTGGCTTTGTAAGTGTGTTGGGGTTCTTTCCTTTTATCATGTAGTTTTTTGTTTATTTTTTAATCGATCGATTCAGTTTCTTTATCTTTCTCTTCTTCAAACTTCATGCTTTTTCATTGATCATGTGACTTAGATAATTTTTCTTTGATGCTTCATTATAGTTGTCGGATCATAGATCCTCTCTTTAAATGAAGTGTAAAATGTTTTTGTTTGCGGCGTCAACAGCGGATGGATCGCATCGATCAGTGTGATCGGTATGAACCTGGCTGTGGCTGTGATCATGATGGTCGTGGCCGGCTTCTTCACTGTGAACGCCGTCCTGGGAGTCATCCTCCTGAAAATGGTACATACCACAGGGCGTTTAGGCCTGTTTACACAACATCACAAATGTGTCTTGTTTACACTGACTTTTGAAACATGGAAATGACACAGTGGACATGTTGGGCCACTAGTGGGTTGTTTTTTTTTTTTTTTTTTTTTAAACCTCACACATTAAAGTAGCTACCCAGTCACAAGCTTGCAATATGAAAGCGTTGTTTACGACGATGACTATTCACAAAAGTTCACGACCCCACGAAAAAAATTGTCATTGTAGACACAACAGTGTAGTTTGCATGTTATGCCACGAGATGGCCCTGTGTGTTCTGTAATATAAACGCCAATCACGAATGCACTCAGAAGCGTATGAACTGAACATTCAAACATCTTTAATTCAGTCTCAGTCTGTGATCAGATGACACTCAGAATATTTTTGTCTTTGTTGAAAAATTGATGTTGAATTCAAAACGGTGAAAAACTTGCATATCACCCAGGAAACCTCTGATGTAATAGATTTGATCTCTTTGCACATTTACACGGGAAACTATATTAAAAACACACATTTTTTTAGAAATTAGTTTCATGTAAGAGTTTTGGAAACAAATTAAAATCTTCAGTTTTATTTGAAAATCTTTACAGAGTCTCAGCATACTCCATATATCACAATTAATTTAATGTGTTTGTCTTCAGTATTTAGATTCAACACTAACAATTGGACGGAGACGGTGCAACAAAAGTCCACGAGAACAAATTATCACGTGGGACATCAGTTCGAAACTTGCCTGAAATTGTTGTTTACCGAAGTGTCTGGGTTCCTGTTTCCATACGAAGTATAAAGCGCCACATACCATGAGTCTCTGGGGAAGGTTACATAAACCTAACTGTGCTATTTTAAAGAATCTTGCAGTGTTTACATACTGACGTTGAAATTAAAGATGGCGGTGCCTTTTGATTAATTTGGCTTTCCCAGAATAGGAATCTGAACGTGGTGCAGCACACAGTGATGAATCTGTGTCTGCTTATTTCCATTTCAACTCTCTCAGTGCACGTAGATCAAAGATGGTAGAAACGGAAACTTTAAGAAACTGTTGTCGGGTTAAAAAAGTTGAAACACTCAAAAACGGACCTTCATACTGTTGCTGGATGGTTTTGTTTTTTTAAAATGAAAACAAAAACCTTTTTGTTGCGTTTTAGGGCTGCATATGCTCTGTAGATGGACAATAACAATATTTTCCTCCAGAGTGTCATGACTCTCAGTCCATATTCTCCTGGACTTGTTGTTCAATAGTCGGCAGTCGCCATGACAACAATCTAACTTTGTCGTCTGTCCACTAGAATATCTGTGTAGTACCATTGTTCATGTTTATAGCTTGCTGTTCTCTGCACATGTGTGTAGTTTTGTTACAAAAACAATGAACACCAACTCCTGGTCTGGCATGCTAACTAAAAATGCTTTCAACGCTTCAGCGGTTTCCGTGGAAACAAACATCCTTTTCAGATCGCTGTGGAGTAAACACGAAACTTTCCTGAAACAAAAACGATGTGTTTTCACTGGAAACGTTGTGTAAACATGGTCTTGGATTCAGATCAGGTTTACAAGCCTCAGTCTCTCCTAAACTGCCTCCTCTCCCCCGCCCCGTTGCTGCAGGTCCACTCTAAGTACAGGCGGACGGGTGCCAGCTTCACCAAGGCCCAGCGGGAGTTCTCCCAGGGAGTCCTGACCAACGACACCTTCCAGTCCACCGCAGCCAACGCCGCCTCCGCCGCAGCACAGGGAGCTTTTGGCAATAACCAGGGAAATTAGACAGTTTCCCACATCCTCCAAGCCTCAGGCTAGTGTCCTCTCTCGCTCTCTCTCTCTCTCTGTCTCTCTCTCTCTCTCTCTGTCCAAAACAAAAACAAAAAGTAAACTCACAACGAGATTTGCCAAGTGAAGCTGTCCCCATTTTTCCAGGTCTGGTAGGATGTAGAAGTGAGATGAGCAAGAGGGCTGGCAGTGTTTGAAATCCGTGCTATTTGAAGTTATTCTGGGGAGGTTACTCCGGGGAAATCACAAACAGAAGTTTTAAGGAGACGCAGTGCGGGAACGACTAAAATAAAATAAAAACTTGGCAACAGATTATAGCAGCAGAGTTGTTCTAACAAGAGACTAAAGAGATGAATGCAAAAAAGACGTAGAAGATTTAATATCATTTTAATTAATGTCCCCAACCAGCAAAAGTTACCACTTAAGAAAAGAAAATGACTTTTTGTTTGGTCCCCCTAGTGGACAAATCAGGAATATCCATTTTATTGAAGATGGTCATTCAATTCCGATTTTGTTTCCCCATCTTATTTTGTAATTGTCACAATGTTTGAGGTCTTCCATGAGCCAGATTCAACTCACTAACACAAATATGTACAACAAGACAAAACATAGAGCTCCCGCCAAATAATCTTTGTGACACGATTTTCAAAAGTTCATAAACTATGAGTGGGGTGAAAAGTCATTTTTAACTTAAATTGAATTTCATTTGAATGATAGAGTATAATGTAATTAAAACTTTTGATTAAAATTTCCTTAAAGTAGTTGCCATATTTGCAAAATATTCTGATGAAAATAAGATTTTTGTGATCTCAAGTTGCCCTTTGCTGCTTTGGTTGCTCGATTTTTGGCGGGCGAGCTTCACTTTGACACTGCTGATATGTAATGATAATAATAACTTTATTTATGTAGTATATATATATAGCATAGGAACTCTCGTATTTTTCACCGATTTTGACGTCGCTCCTCCGAGATCCTGAGCTCCAGGTTGGAAACTGTCGGTGCGACCGAACATTTTCCCCCGTTAGTCGACGTCTCGCTACGATTTACGTGCCTGATGCATTAAATACAGAGATGAATGTTGCTCTCCAAGTCTGAGCTGATTATTGATGAAGGTGAAGGGATGAAGGGTTTTTTTTTTTTTTTAATCATGTTTTCAGCGGTGAAGCTCAGAATGCTCCTCTGATTGCAGATGCGGTTTAAGTGGGTTGTTGTGTTTATGTTGTTGTTGTTGTTTTTTTGTTTGTTTTTTTTCTACGTTGGCTCGGAGAATTGCTGCAATTCGGATGAATGAAGGTGCATCAATGTCAAATTACTGACACGTATAAGTCGGACATGTATTCACTTAGAAGTGCATTAATGAGCAGAAAGAACACAAAATCTTTGAAATTTTTTTTTTTTTTTTTTCATCAAAGATTACTTCCTGTCTTTACATGTGAATATTTAAATTTAAACTCAGTCTTCTTCTTTAGATGTAACCTCAAGTGCCTGTTGGGTAATTTAACCTACTAAGCTCCTGGTTACTTGTGATTTTTGTCTGTCCTCGTGGAAATATGTGTTTGTTAGTGACGTTTCTCTGCTGTGATCAGGATGTATATTAAGATGTGTCGTGTATATATACCGGTGATGTAATTTAAACATTTTCTTAAAGGGTCTTTGTCAGATCGGTTCTATATTATAACATTTAATAAACTGTCACTGTGACTGTTTTTTTTGATCATGTTGTGGATTGTAAATGACTTGCAAAGATGTTGCCCTTGTTGACATGACTTTTTCAAGTGAAAACGGGAAACTTTTGTAGCATTTTGGGTGTCTGTTTACATGACAATGGTGCTCCATGCAACTGAAAATGCCAGTTTTTGAAAACTGCTTCCAAGGAGGAACTTATAGAAAACACTGCCTTAATTCAACTTGGTCGTTTGTCCATACTTCCATTGTTAAACCATCACTCTGGAGCAGTGTTGTTAAATGAAGATTACCAGTGAAGATTTTACTGTTAAGATGCATCTTAATCTTCAAACATGCACACCAAAGGGTTTGAATTCTCATTTAATTTTCCCCAGATTTTTAATGTTCAAAATTCAAATTAAACCACGTTTCATCCAAATTAAATGTATATAATACCAGTGAAAGCACCCAAAGTATTGCTACATCACAGTAATGTGTTACTTTAACCCCTGAAAACAATTTATAATTGAAAAGTTGGGTAGTAAAGACTGTACTAGTAGTAGTAAAAAGAATGTAAAATATTAGATTACAGTAATATGAGCATTTTCAATTAATTACTTCCAGAGCTGATACAACAATGTTAAATGGATTGTACAACTACAAACCTGAAAAACTTTTAGAAATTTCTAAAGTACTACTTGAGTGATTTATTCATAATTGGATCATTGCACACTTTGCTGATATCAAACAGTATTTGGAAAAAACGATGTTATAGTTTCTTTCAGAAGTGTTGTTTCCTTCATATTAACACGTTTACACAGATTTGAATAATTTCTCTCTGGGATTGATAAAGTATTTCTATTCCGTTCTAATCCATGTGCAAGCCTCAAATACATGCAGACGCGCGTTGATGATGACGTCATCGCGCAACTGGTAGACGAAGCGAGTGATTGGTGGAGGTAGAGGGAGCGTAGTATGCTGAGACACATTCATAAAACCCCCGCAGCCACGCCTCCGTATGCCCTCTTCGTCTCCATGACAACAGCTTCTACTGTTGCTCTTCCCAAGATGGCGGAGGAGGAGAACGCCACCGCGGTGAGTACAAATCTGAAGATACCCATCATTTAGCCTGTAAAAACACTAACATTTGCAGTTCATAGGGAGTTTTTCAACACCCCGAATAAGTGAGAAGGCAGGTGTGATCACTGCTTTTAAATGACGTCTATTTAAACCATTAGTTAGCTGTGTGGCTAACTAAGTGGGAGCTAAACCGGTGTTTCGCTTCGACTGGTTGCCCTGTTAACTGGGGACCGACTTCCTTTAGCCTACCTTGCTGCAAATAACAGCAGATTCCGTAGCTGTGCTGGGGACGGTCCTTTAACCGCATTTACAATAACGTGTCAAAACGTCGGACCTTCTGTGAGTTTATTTTAACTTCTGCTGTTCCTAGCATCAGCGACGAACGCTAAAGGACGTCGTCCACCAGTCAACAAGGAAACCAGTTAATCCAAAACACCGGTGAAGCTATAGCAACCTGAAACTATGTCTGAGATTGTAATATTCATAGTTTAAAGACAAATACAGACATCTACACATAGCTACAGGTGTATTCATTATGACAGTTAAAGAAACACAACTTGTCAGTGCAGGCAGGTTGTGTTAGCCACCGTCAGCTTCAAGGTTTATTCTGTTAATCCGAGCAGAACTAACTGGATTAACTAATCTGGCTGCTAGACTGTTGCTACAAGAGGAAATGAAATTCTGAGAATTGTAACAAAACGATCTATGTTCATGAAATAACACAATAATCAGCAAGCGATAGTTAAATATGGGAAATACAGGTGATGTAAAGCAGATCAGGCATCAGGAACACAAAAAGAATTTACAAACAATAACACTGCCCCAGCAGTCATGTAATCTATTAAATGATGTATTATCAATGTTTGGAGTTTTTTCTGGATCATGGAACTCTGCTATAATTAGATCCACTCATTCAGCCAATTAGGCCTCATTTACGTTTAAGTGAAAATGTTTAGTTTTCAAGTTTTCGTTTCAGAAAAGTTTGACATTTACATGGCAATGTTTCTTAATATTAGCCAACACAACACAATGCTGATACCCGAGCTGAGATGTCAGTGATGCTGCTATGAAACTAGCCTCAAAGCCAAGTTGTCATGGTGTAAAAACACCCATAATGCAACGGCGACAGGAAAAGTTTTGAGGACATTCCACTGTGTTTTGCACCAGAAGGTCTCATTAAAAGGTTTTAGTTGAGATTGAAGCCATTGTCAGTATTGATTATTTGGTTTATGTAAAAACAGACATTTTCATCATGTGTTACAACAAAGAAAAAGGTGAAATAAGTTTGAATTTTCAATAGTTGTCAGAGCCAGCAACATTGCATTCAAAGTGTACTTCCCCAAACTCTGCCTTGGTGCTGAATTTCAGCCGATCTAAGGGCCCATTTGGACCTGGTATTAACGTGTGTCATGTGATCAGATCACATGTCGCGAGCCCTGATGTTGACTGTTCACACTTGTCTGTGTAAAACAAACAAACACGTAACAAAAACACGGCACTTGTTGATGATGTTTACGTATCACAGAATTTCCTGTGACGCCACAATCCTAAGATGTATTTGCGATTCATGCTGTTCACACTGCAAAGCCTACGTGGTCAGATGCGTCCCTGATGACCTCGGTAAATCGTTTGAGCGAAAGCGCTTCGGCGCATGTTTGCGGGTATCTGCAGGGCTGGCCACTTGTGATCGGATCACCTGAAACACAAGTTAACTCCAGGCCTGAACTTAAAAGTCCCTCTATTGAGCTCCAATGAAAACAGGCTGGTTCTGTGTCTCTACCTTTAAAATCTAATGAGCTGTGTCTGTCACCTGGGAAAAAAAAATGGCTGTATTTTTAGAGGGCAGTGCTCATCTACCTGTGGGATTGTCAAAGGGACTATCCACTACCAGAGAGAGTGGTTGTTATTCCCCCAGTTGACATCATGAAGGGAAAATCACTGATTTGCTTGTATGAGCACACATTCACTAAAAAGCAGTGCAAGGAAGTGAGGGAGATGACAGACTTTCTTCACTTCTGGGGACACACATTACAGTTAGAAAACCATTATAAAGTGAATTTCGCATAATATGGGACCTCTTTAAAGATTTTTACGGCGATATTTTACTTGTCCGGTCCACTCAACAGGAAACTGGGCAATATGCATTCCTTCAACTACAGTGTGTTTGACACCCCTTGTTCAGGCTAAGTCACCCTTATAAAATATGTATTTAATGACAAAATCTAAAATTGAAGCAAAGAAATCAGATATCGCCACTATTCTCAAACTCATTGGATGAAGCTTTTCGATGGTTACACAGTTATAAAAAGTCAGATTTTGAAGTCTGGTCCATATGTCCTGCAGCCATGAATAAAACAAAACAGGCAGCTCGCGTTTGATCTGCAGCTCCGAACGCTCTCATATTAATGGCTTATAACTCATTTATACAGCCCTAAAACATGGTACCTTATTAGAGGTACTGGATTATAACCCAGATCAAACAACATGTTAAGATTGAAGAAAATCAGAAGCTTGTGGATCGTCTGATGAAGCGATTTTTAATCACGTGGATGTGAAATGAGTGTGTGAAAGTGTGCTTGGATTTTACAGAATGTCCGTCCTCACCTCTGGAGTACTTGTGCCTCTGGAGTTTTTTGACCTTTCAAATTAAATCTATAACGATAAAAGAGATATTGACACACTTTGGAGGTGAATAAAGATTCGACAGACCTGAGCATCCAGGTTTTTATCACTTCTCTGGTATTGTATCTCCAACAGAGATCTTTATATTTAAAGTGATTGATTTATCAATCAGTTCAATATGAACATTTTAAAACTTCGCATTACAACACAAATATATCAAAGATCAAACAAAAGTGAGATTCCTCGTGGTTCATTTTCAAAGTTTTTGTGATTAAGTAAAATTCCAATCAACCAGTGATGTTTATTTTTTATTTTTTATTAGAACAAATATCAACACACATAGACCATACAATCATATTTTTTAGATATTTTATATCACAAATCATATTACATATATCACATATTGCAGTAAACAATATTGCTAGTTAGTTTTAATACCATGCAGCCCCAGTTTATCTTATGAAAAGTGAATTTATTGAAGTGGCTTAATTCTAAGTAATTACAAATCGTGTTTGTTGATAAAATACAGTCAAAAGTACTTTTCAAAAAATTGTGTTTCTTACTTTTTCACTGCATTCTACTTTTTTTTATTTATGTGAATGAAATATCAACATTTAAAGCAAACTTCTTAGACAAACAGAAAACTTTTCGACAATGCACAATTAGAAATGACTCTGTCGCTGTAGAAATGGGGCGAAATGCAAGTTTTCTAAAATGCTGACGCACACCACGACCGTAGTAAATTGTTCCTCTGCACATGCTTGACAATTGGAAGAAGAAGATTGACAATGACAAGCCACCTTGGTCGTCTGTCCATACAAATGTCTGTGTCCTCCCAACGTTAATGTTTACACCGTGTTCTCTACTTCCTGTCCAACACAAGATGATTGAGTGATTTGCAGGATTGCACAAAAAAAAAAATTAAGGAACTTCTTGAATTTGTTGGTATTTTTGGATTTTTCTTCTTAATAATTTTCCTAATCAAACTGTAAATGGTATTAGAACCCCCTCCTCCCACATGTAGAGTGAGGTTATTTAGGTCGTTCTTTGTATACAATCCAAGCCGTGGCCGTCCTTGAGCGGAATATAATCTATACAATAATATACAATATATTTCACCTGTATTTTCACAGCATATTTAAAGTGCAGCATTCTCGTTGACCTGCGTTGCTACGCAGCATTTAATCAGCCGCTGCGTGGCGGAGCAGGTTTATTCTGTTGGCGGTTACCACACACACATTACTCATATCTCAGATGTGCTTTGTGCTGTTATTTATTCATCCGTCTGTATTTAAAACGTTTCAGCTCCCAGTTGCTACTGAGGCCAAGAAACGACGAGCACCTAAAGGTAAGAGGTTTCTCTCAATTTCCTACAACACTTGCATTATTTTCTTCATTCTTCTGACAATTTGTGGATGAATTTAGCCTCATATTGCCTAAACTGTCCTGCAGAGGTCACCCTTGCCCTTCACTCAGTGTCCTCTAAAGGCTTTACACGCCTCCCTGAAAAGAAAACTGAAGATATTTTGTCATCATAATTGCTTCCTAATGTTCCATTTACCAGTTGATTCTGATGCACATACATTAAACCCTTTTTTTTTTTTTTTTTTTTTTTGATTGTGGGGCTTTTTA
>OMNM01039903.1:16573-31559 GCA_900302745.1 Parablennius parvicornis
TGATTGTGGCGCTTTGTAATGATCACGAAGCCCTGTGGAGGCAATTAAATGCATGTTACAGTGTAGCGTTGCATTTCCCCGCAGTGATCTCTCAAATGGTACAGCAGCGTGTATTGGTGTCCACTTAGTGTAATTTACAGAGGAAAATCAAATGAAAACCTGTTGGTGGAAGGTACAAAGACTGAGTATTGCAGTCATAAAAAAAAACAGAGTGCAGAGATTGGATTTTAATTGCTTAATGTAATGAGAATGAATATTATACCCAAGTGAAATGCTAAAAGCTTCATAACTACATCAGATTACAGTTAATCTCTCTTTGACGCTTATAATGACACAAGGCTCACATGTACATTTATAAAGTAATGGCCTTGCACATGCAGCGTGCACACACATGTTAATCTTACCTACACACACGCACAAGAGTAATGTGTTAAAATTCTCCACATTTGTTATAGTTTTTTTTTTTTTTAATCAGATTCCCCCTGCTGTCACCAAAAAACTGCCCCCACCTGCTTTATTTTTGCAGAAGGAGGCTCCGTTTACACAACGCTAAAGTGAAAACGCATTGTTTTTGCCTTTTCATTTCAGAAAAATGTTTGTGTTTAACCTGCAATATATTGAAAATCATGTCCATTTCCATGGGAACGGGAGAACCGCTGATGACAATGTAGTTGGCATGCCAGGCCATGGGAGGGCGTTGTTGGTTGTTTTTGTAATGAAACCACCTGCATGCTGGCAGAGAGCAATACTCTATAAACATTGAAGATTTTCGAGTACACGGACGTTCGTGTGGACACACAGCCAAGTTGGATTGTTACACAATGGGGGAATATAGAGCGTGAGTCATGTCACTCTACAGGCCGCCATTGTTGTGACCGTCTATCTACCTGCTCCTGTGCAGAAAAACCATTTCCCACGGCCGTAGTGCGCTTGTGCAGAAGTAACGTTTCCAAAAAGTTGCATTTTCAGTGGCTATGAGCACCGTCGTGCAAATGGACCCCTAAAACGTATGTTTTCTGTTTACACTTGAAAACCATGCTCTACTGTAGAAGACTTCATCACACATATTTTCCCCATTATTACGAAAAGACTAAACAACTCAGGAGTTAAACGTGTGTAAGTAACTTTCCAGTGCATTCACTGGATGCGTGTGAAATCTTTTATCAAAATAGCTGTCAACTAATTTAATCATCAGTTAGTCGATTCATGACGTTATTTTTTAACCGGAAGTATCTTGTTTTTTCACATTTTTCAACCGATTTGTTCTAGCAGCTACCACAGTGTGGCAGTAATGAGGCACGCCTGGCTGTGCTCTACCAGCACAGCAGGAGAAGAAGTGAACAGCCTTGTTTTGTATCACATGACCACATCAAAGTCGACGGTTCCAGCAAGACGGCAGAGGCTGCCACCGAAAGGTCGAAGAAACGGGTGAAAAGAGATACAGCGGGAGAGAAAACTTTACGAAAAAAGTCATCCGAAGCACTTCACACCAAAATCCACAAAGAAGAAACGTGACCTGCAAACCGAGACTAGTTTGAGACAGCGGTTTTTAATTGTGTCCAATTATTGCTCATTTGGCATAATTAAGCTCAATGTGTTCAATTTGAGCTGTTTTACAGAAATTATTCAAATGAAACGCTATAAAATGCACAATCCCCTGGTTTTTTTCTTCTTTTTTTTTTTTTTTTTTCCCTGAAAATATCTTCTTAATAACTTCGGTAAATAAAGGCTAAACTAAAATGTTGTTTGAAAAAACTGAATGATGATTAAATAATCATAAAAACAGTTGACAGATTAATCAGTTAGCAAAATCCTCTTTAGTTACAGCCTGAGATGTGTGACAGCGTTCAAAAAGCTAAAATTCTAACAAGATCACACAAATGAGCTGTTTTCAAGGACGACAGTTGTGTGTGCGCGCAGCTCGAGTTTCCACCCGCTGACGGAGGATGAAATGTGATTCCAGGCTCAATAAATGCACTTCACAATCAAACAATCTTGTTCCACAAAAGTTGTAATATTTAATTATGTAAAAAGCCGGAGACCACAGTTTAATTGTTTAAGTCAAGCTCATTCTCTTAATTACCATCATGAAATGTAATTAGTTATTTAACACGCACACACGCACACACATCCAAAGTTAATTACAGTATGTTGTGTGTAAAAAGTAAATTATGATCTTTGGGTTTTGTCCAATACACCAGCTGAAAAAAACCCAAAACACTTTGGTTCCAACATCCATCAGGATCAATTATGAAGAGAAACTCTTCCAGGGTTTTTTTTGCAGCTTTTATGGAGCGCTGTTGTCATTTTGTGTGGACCTATTTTGAATTGTGAGGGAGCCAGATAGCTTCAGGGGTAGAAACGGCAGAAAGTGTATGAATAAAATACTTTTTACTGAGTTAAGAACACAACTTCATTCAGCGTTACCCAATAACCTTTTAACTGCACAGGAATTCCCACTTGACCCAGGAATCTTCAGGCTATGAGGCACAAAGACACGTCTACTGGAGCTGCACCACAATTCACATTTATAGTCATCAAGAGATCAAGATTAGCAAAATACATATTGCTAACAAAAAAAAAAAAACCCATAAAACTGAACTGCATTACATCATGTTTCCATCCACTGTTCATTCGTCCCATCTACTCGTGTAATCATCAAGACCACCTCACCCAAGAACGAGTAAAAACCAGGACCAGAGCATTTCAACACCCTTCGGGTGTGTTCACCTTCCACTGTTTGATCCGGACCAGAGTTCTCTTCAAGGAAAAACTGTTTCGTTTGGGCGATGTCAAACACCCCACGAACTCTGAACTGAAGGTAGCAAAGTGATCTCTGGTCCGCTTGAAAAGCAAGGTCTCGGTTCGTTTTCTAGCGGGCGGGGAGAGAGGACGTGACGTAGTGCATTGTGGGTAGTAAACAAACAAGTCAAAAGAAGCAAAATTAGAAAGAAAAAGTTTGGAAATATCTCACGGGCAGACGTGGAGTAGTGAGGAAGAAGTAGTGAGGAAGACTCATCGACATCTGGTCTGAAGACTATATATCATGTTTGTTTGCGGCTACCCATTAGCCATGAGCCAACTAGCCTAGCCACCACGGGCTAAGATGGCAGGACCAATATTGATTGGTCCGTGTTTCCTCTTTACTTCCTCTCTGGTCAGTGTTTGTTTTGAACAACAGCGCCCCCGAACACCCCCAAATGAACCGAGACCCAGACTATCTGAATATGAAAGGCCCCCAAGACATGACCAGGACGGCCAACATCCTGAAAATGTCCTTGAGATTAAGTGTAGACTCAAGTACGACAACACTACTATCTACTGAACGAAATATTTTTGACAACGTTTCACTCACCTATTTCAGCATTACAGCTCACACGTTGCCACATTGTACCACAAAAGTACGAAAAATGAGGACAAAAATAACTGAAAGCAGTAAATAACTCCAATTCTGACTCGCAGCTGGCGAGAACAGCAGACGTACGTGTGAGATTAAACAGAAAATCAGTTGAGATGAGATGATTCATCTCGCATGGGGAAATTCAGTTATCACAGAAGCTCCTCGTTGCACATGAAAATAAGCATATCAAAGATTGAAATGACAAAAGATTTTCAAAATTTTACAAGAGGACAATAAATAAAAGCGGAAGAAGAGACTCGGCACCGTTGTCCCAAAAACGTCCAATACTTCACAAGTTGCATTGTGAACTCGCCTGTTTAACTAAAACCGCTGTGGTATTTACTGGAAACACCAGAACCGAGTTACTTCTAAACCCGCCACATCTGCTCTCTTTCATGAGGTTATTTTTCTGTTTTCGGTACGACGTGCTTCAGCGTCCCAGAGTCAAGTGTCAGTTTTGTGACAGCCGAATGGTAATCTGGCTTTGCTCAGTCTTTTTGAGACACTGACACTCACTCCTGGCACATTTCAGAGGCTGAGGCTCAATGTGTGACTAAATGACTTGACAAGACGATGGCTTTCTGAAGATTTTCTCTTTGTGGTAAAACTTCTAAAATAATTTTCATCATACTTTTCATTACGTGCTCCCCATGTGTCTTTTGATCTCAGCACGCCTCCCCTCTGCTCCCGTCCCCTTTTTTAACAGTCGGGTGAAACACATGGAAAGGCAAAGCTGTCTTCTCCTTAGCCAGATCAAACGCAACAATGAGAACACTCCTCTCTGTTCGGGAGGAAGTTCTTCACAGAACTATATTTAGGAGACCCCCCGCTGGCCCCTCTCTGTTTTGCTCTTTTCTCCACTCCTCTGGTGCAGTAATACACCCCACACATGTGTCCCATCTCTCCTCTCCAAATCTGCCCCGTCTTTTGTGTGCGTGGACGGCGGAGCACAACAGGACCACAGCTGAAACCCGGAGACAAGGACATTATTGCTGCCTCAGCAGGAAGAAAGCGGATTAGGTTGCTACAAATAAGACCAATCCCAATCTTGACGAGGCAAACGCGCGAAGCCCGAGCGGTCGGTCCCCGACTCGTCGGCGGAGGGGGATTTCTGTGAAGCATCCAGCTTCAGTGTCAGCAGGATGGAAACAGAAGGGAGCGTTGGTGTAATTCACACTGTATTTTCATGCAGGCGCTCCATTAATGACATCCCCCTCCCCTCCTCCTCTCCCCTCCTCTCCCAGACTCACAAACCTGCCACTTTTTATTTTATTTTTATTTTTTTACGAGTTCTAATTTTAGCCCCACATGAAGGTAGCCGGTGCGAGATAACAGGATTACCAAAATCAGGCGAATTTGGATTTACTTTGCAGGAGAAAGGACTGTGTTACCTTGTCGAGCAGGGTGTCAAACTCATTTTAGTTCAGGGGCCACATACAGACCATAATAACCTTTGAATTTAAACTTGCAAATACCGTTACAGTCGAGGATTAAGATTCAAATTTATTGTCATTACAAGTACAGAGAAATGAAAAAAAAAAAAACGTGCATTGTTATGTACAGAAAATGAGTGATTATTGTGTTTGTATTGGAGATTATGCCTGCTTTTACAAACTCATCCTGACAGCATGGCTTTGAGGCTAGTGTGACAGCAACCAGGTATCTCGCTTTCATTGCAGCATCGCTGATATCTCAGCTCAGGCTTCAGTGTTGTGTCGTGTCCGCTATTCTTTGTTTTGAAAAAAAAAAAAAAAAAAAATCTATGTTTTACAATTTTGCTTAGTGGCTCGGCTGAATTGGAGCCTCTTGTGGGCCGGGTTTGGTCCTCCGCCTCAAGCTGTGCGGTTTGGTTCTTGAGGGTACTGAACCCGTTCCAGAGCGGGTTTTACACCGCGGCTCGCTCGCTCCTCTCTCTGTTCTGTCACAAGTACCTGGCTACTAGAGACATTGTTGCCCTGGCAACGAGAAGAAAATCTCAACCTGCCGAGACATTAAACGAGAGCGAGAAGAAGGAAGTAGAAAAAAAAAAAAAAAAAAAAAAACAGCTGTGTTTGTAACAGAAAAACTTGCCTACGAGGTGACATTCACAGCGTGGCTGGTGAATTGATTGGAGTTTTGCCCGGGGTTTTTGGTTGATGTGTTAACATCTATGTTAACTGTCAGATCAAAGAGTTGCGTGTGACTGTGGAGGGAGGGCGCTTTCAGGATTATTTATTCAGCTGTCAAATTAAAAAAAAGCACATACATTTAAAAAGAAAAAAAAAAAAAAAACAGCCTAAACAGACACATCTCCTAATAGTCTGAGCCGTCTATTCATAGGAGGAGGGGGGGAAAAAAACTTGCTATCCATCAGAGATTTACAGTGTCTGGTGAATTGAGTGAGAATTAGCTGGTGGATTTAGGTTACAGCGGTACGTCTGTGTTAACTGTCAGATCAGAGGCTCACTAATGACTGTAGAGGGAGGGCACGTTCAGGATTAATTCACACAGCAACTAAATAAGACATCACCTCAACAGCAAACTGATTCCTTTCTCTCTCTCTTTTTTTTTGTTTTTTTACTTTTTCATGATAATTCTGCTTTTTCACGCAGCTCCCGATCTTCCCATTGTGGAGAGGCGAAACTGGCTGATCCACCAGCACTACATCCGTAAAGACTATGACACCTGTAAGGTAAAGAGCTTTTCATTCAGCCTTCAAAACAAAGGATAAAGCATTCTGAACATGCTCAAGTGAGAACAAATGAACATGAACCATCTCACCGAAAGTAGAAAAAAAACGTTTCATCCAATAATACTGACATTTCTCTCATTATCTATATACTAATACGGTGGCGGGAATTCCAGAATGTTCTTGGTCACAGGTTGCGCTCCGCGGAAAGGGAGGCTCGGGGTAGTGTGATCCACCATGGGCTTTCTATTTGGGTGGAGAGCGTCCTCGCGGGGGTCCGAAGTTTGGACAGAATATATTTTGGGTTAAACAAACAGCAAGTTTCCATCGTTCCACTGTCCAGTTGTCACATGATGTGACTCCACCAGGTGGCAGCATTGTTCCCCAACGTTGCTCGGGAGTCACGTCATCACTGACACTGGATTGAAACTTTGAAATCGTTGTTTTACGACCAACTGACACTCAGTACATATCAGGATACGGGTTGAGCTCCATTTTGCTGTTTTAATTGTGTAAATGGGAAAATTATTTATGATTTTATGACAAGAAAAGTATGGAAACAGATCAAATTTTGAAATAACACTCCCAAAAATTCAGATTTTATTTTCTACCGCCCACTTATGCGGGATTATTTCCCGGTGGCTCAGCTAGTAAAACAATAGTGAGATATACGATACATACTATATGTACATATTCATTACAGAATTACATATAGAGACTAGTATTGTAGTAAAGACCACCAAACACATGACGAAGACCAAGACTTAAAAGACCTTTTTGTTTTTGAAAAGTTTCACCTTAGGAGTTATTATCAAAAAGTTGTCTTTTCAGTGATTCTGAGCTCTGTTGTTGTGTATACAGATGCTGAAAACACACCAGAAGTTTTGCGTTTTCACTTGAGATTGTCCTTAAAAGAGCTAAAGAACAAGGGTTTACTCAACTTGTGCCAAGTTATAACTTTTTATTTTAAAAGTAGAAAATTAGATTAGAGGATGTAAATTCTCTTGACCCAAATACAACTACTTAATCCCAGTATTTGTAATTTGTTACTTTCACCTCTGACAGTCTTATAGTAGCTTTGTGAAGTGTTATCTACTAACTCTGTGTCCTGGCAGGTGATCATCAAAGAACAACTGCAGGAGACGAGCGGGATGTGTGAATACGCCATCTACGTTCAAGGTGAGCCGTCATCCTCGTAACAGCCTCTCTCACAGAGTTATTGTGCATGATGTTAATTAAGAGCTGAATGGAATAAGAACCTCTGTGTTCGTCGACTCCCCGGCTTCCCGGCACGTCGTTTAGTTTCCCCAAAATCTGCTCGCCGGACCCCCTGCCGCGCCTTTGATTTCCTTCTTTATTTCCTGCCGCAGCACTAATCTTGCGTCTTGAGGGCAAGATCCAAGAGTCCCTGGAGCTGTTTCAGAGCTGCGCCATCCTTAATCCCAGCAGCACCGACAATCTCAAGCAAGTAGCCCGATCACTGTGAGTCCACCTCTCATTCAACCCGGTGCGAAAAACAATGGTTAAGACGTAGAATCTGAGTCTTCAATGATTAAAATGTGTTCATTTGTCATTTGTTTCCCTCTTTTCCGCAGATTTCTTCTGGGAAAGCACAAAGCGGCCATTGAATTCTATCATGAAGCTGCACGACTCAACGAGAAGGACTGGGTAAGAGAAAAGCAGCACTGTAGAGTTTCTGCTTTGTCCTCACGTTTCTAAGGGAGTAAGTGATTAGTAGCTCTGGCATCTTCCACCGTAAAAACACAGCGTGGAGTTTTTTCCCCCCACATTTCCAATGCAAAATGGCCCAATTGAACCTCTTTTTCTCTCACTCCTCAGACAATTTATCAAAACCAGCTTCATCCTTTTGAACGGATCTGGGCCTTTTTTTTAATACGGCGCCTGTGGAAGTTGTATTAAACCGGCTGGGCAGCACCATTAATCACTTGCACTGATGTGTTTTGGAAATTTGCATTGTGCTTCCGAACACTACTGTCTCTTTTACTGCAGACTCTCTTGTCTTAAAGGTACAGTGTATTCAAAAATGAGCCCGTGAAAATTTAGAGGACACTTGTGTTCTGTGCTGTCTGCACGGATACTGAAGTTAGCAGACTTACCAGCTTGTGCAGGCTTGTAAGTGCAGCATCCACTCCAGGGGGCGTCAAACACGTTGCTCGTGGGCTAAAGTCGGCCTGCATGAAGTCTAATCAAACCTGCAGGGTGATGGCTGTTCCTAATATGTCCAGTGGATGTCATAAAAGTAGAACTGAAACACAGGTAGCAACAATACACACGTACACCTGTACTAGCAAGTTAGCGTTAAAGCTATACTGTGAGTTTGTTGAAACAGGCTGAAGGTCTGAAGATTTGCACTACGCAAGCAGGATTCCAGATTTTTCTTGATTATTAATTTTCCCAATAGATTCAGGCCATTCGGTGTGAAAAGCAATGTTTTGAAACCGATGTCCGTTTACACGGAAAACGGCATCAATGGTAAAAATGACGCAGTTAGCATGCTAGGCTATGAGTTGGCACTGTTAGTTGTTTTTGGAATGAATCCACACACACATGCAGCAGAGAACGATACGCTATGAACATTAACAACGGAGAGTACACACATTTGTGCGGACAAACGACTAAGTTGGATTGTTATTCCAGTGACTCTCAACTATAAAACTACCGAGTCATGACCCTGGATGAAAACACTGTTGTTATCCATCTACTGAGCATGTGCAGATTTATTAGAACCGTTGTGTGCATGGGAAGTCGCAGCTTTTCCGAAAAGTTGCATTTTCCTCCTTTTCAACTGAGTCGGACTCTGGGTACTTTTGAAAAAGTTCCACCTTGGGAGTCATTTTCAGTTTCCAGCAACTCTGAGTACCGTTGTTGTGTAAACGGACATCACACATCAGGAAAATATTGTGTTTTCACTTGAAAACATTGTCGTCTAAATAAAAAAGTGCATTTAATGTCATTTTTCAAGATGTACTTGTACTATTTTTGCAATAAGTGAAGTTTTTTTCTTTTTTTTTTTTGATTTTATTGGAATTTACAGATGCAGGCATCAATTTTCTGCTCCGGCTCTATTCAGATCAAACTGGCCCGAAATAAAATGAGTTTGACGCCCCTGTTTTTCCTCGTGTTTCCCAGTCACATGAGAAAAACGTCTGGTTGTATAGTGAACACATAGCAGAGCCGACAAACTTCATACTGTCATGACCTCACTGCTGCCACCTCACACACTGAAATGACACCCGGCACTTTTAACAAGCATTTATATTTGGAAAACAAATTTCAGCAGTCTAATTAGCATGCGGCGGCGCTCCATGTAAAATGTGACATGTTCCCACCCCAGGAGATCAGCCATAATCTGGGGGTGTGTTTCTTCTTCATCAAAGACTTCAAAAACGTGAGTACGCCGAATTTACCAACACCATACAATACAAAACGCAGCCGTTCCTCTGCGGGGTGGCGTCATTTTGATCTCCTGTCTCCGTCAGGCTGAAGAACATCTAAACATAGCTCTCCAGATAAATAAGCATGACAAGACTTTCATGATGCTGGGGAAGGTTCATTTGCTGGCGGGAGAAACTGACAAGGCCATTGAAGTGTATAAGAAAGCCGTGGAGTAAGTAAAGCTTGCACGTGGGTGATGCTAACAAGCAGCTAACAGGGGGAGGCCTCAAGTTTGCACAATTAATAGTTACCAAGTGTTGAAGTCCTCTGAGTTTCAGTACATATTTAAAATGTGAAATATTGAAACCTCAATTCCCCCCCCCAAAAGAAATGAATAGACTACAATGACTTGCTCATAAACCTGCATTTTATTCCCAATAGAACGTAAACAAAACATCAGACGTTGAAACTTTTATTCTTTTCTTTTTTTTTTTTTTATTTTATGGAAAATGTGACCTAATTTTTAATTTAATGGCAGCAACATGTGTTTTGAAAAGTTTGAATTGTGTCTAAAAATGAATGATAAAGCAAGTAAAAAAATACTACAGTAATAGAAGTAATGTGCCAGAACTGGTTAAATATCATTCATTGAATTATTTCCAGTCTCTTAGGTTCATTTCCATAATCTCAATATAACCCAATGCTTCAGTTTTTACCACTTTTGAACCTGAAATCTTCTCAGTTCAGCATAAGTCCTCCTCTCTCTCCCTCTTCTACTCACCCTGTGAATATTTCAACATTAGTTACTGGCGTAAATAAGGAAATGACATCAATGTCTATAATGGAGCTCATTATGGCTCCCTCCTGTTGAGGGGGTAAATGAATTAATCAAATGCCCCAATACTGCTGTCGCCTTTAATGAGACTTGCCACTGTGAGTCTTATTTTAAAGCCGATCTGCCTCTTCCACATCATTCCGCCACAGGTCATAATTAATGCCCCACAATTATGCTGAATCAAAACCCGATTGAATAATCAGCAGATTCCCTGAATATAAACTATGTTTGCTTTGGAATAAGACGAGGCATTGAATGTAATTAGAGACGCAGATGAAGTGACATTTCTCTTTCAGATCCTCTCCAGAGAACACCGAGCTGCTCACCACGCTCGGCCTGCTCTTCTTACAGGTCTGTGTCTGATAGTCAGCATTTCACTCAAGTCATCGGCATAAGAGTCACATCATTGCTTGTGATTTTTTTTTTTTGTTTTGTTTTGTTTTTCTTCCAGCTTGGGAAAT
This sequence comes from Parablennius parvicornis, assembly GCA_900302745.1. Lineage (NCBI taxonomy): Eukaryota > Metazoa > Chordata > Actinopteri > Blenniiformes > Blenniidae > Parablennius > Parablennius parvicornis. Next base: position 27,334 of record OMNM01039903.1, read on the forward strand.
ACCAGAAAGCATTTGAACACCTTGGAAACGCCCTCACTTTTGACCCCAACAATTACAAGGTATGTTGGATCAGTCACCAGGCCTGAACTGGAACATCAGAGTGGATGTATAAGCTCATCCAGTATCAGATGTTACACTTTCATCTCGCTTTAATGCCCCTGTAATCATTGTTTATGTCACTGTTTGTGCTGGCAGGCCATCCTGGCTGCAGGCAGCATGATGCAGACTCACGGAGACTTTGATGTGGCCATGAACAAGTACCGGGTGGCAGCTTGCGCCGTGCCTGAGAGCCCCCCGCTCTGGAACAACATCGGCATGTGCTTCTTCGGCAAGAAGAAATACGTGGCTGTGAGTAGAGTCTGTGTGTGTGTGTGTGTGTGTGTGTGTGTGTGAGAGAGAGAGTATATCCCAACATCTACTCAATGGTGCATTTAAGTACTCCCTAAAATTTCAAGTAAATTGTAATTTGTTATTTCCAGAGTACTATAAAATTTACTGTACTATTACAGTGTGGCACAAGTAAAAGAAAAAACATTTAAAAAGAAAAAAAAATATTCATAAAAATATGAGTTACTGTGTGTGTGTGTGTTTGTACATATAGGTTGTGTATGCACACGTGTACATCATACATAAATAAAAATATATAAATTAATAAATTGCTGTATCATGTACACGACCAACATACTGATGGTCAACCCACAATTACATATTCACGATCTCTCTCTCTCTCTCTCTCGCTCTCTCTCTCTCTCTCTCTGTCTCTCCCTCTCTCTCTCTGTCTCGCTCTCTCTCTCTCTGTCTCGTTCTCTCTGTCTCTGTCTCTCTCTCTCTCTGTCTCTCGGTCTCTCTTTAGCTCTCTCTCTGTCTCGCTCTCTCTCTCTCTGTCTCTCTCTCTCTCTTTCTCTTTATCTCTCTCTCTCTCTCTCTCTCTCTCTCTCTCTCTCTGTCTCTCTCTCTCTCTCTCTCTGTCTCTCTCTCTCGCTCTCTGTCTCTCTCTCTCTCTCTCTCTCTCTCTCCCTCTCTCTCTCTTCTCTCTCTCTCTCTCCAGTTCCAGTCTTCAACACAGCAGATATTAAACTAACCGATCAATTTGAGGCCCTGACACATATACAATATTAATAACTGTATGTGTTGTCATTTAATTTGGCCCATACGTCTCGGCTGCATTATAAATCCACCTCGGCACTGATTCCTGTGTTTCTGATATTCTTCCTCTTCATATATTATTAAGGCCTTTGCCTAGCACTGCTGACATCTCCTCTCTTCCTCTCCCACAGGCCATCAGCTGCCTGAAGCGAGCCCACTACTTGTCTCCCTTTGACTGGAAAGTGCTGTACAACCTGGGCCTGGTCCACCTGACCATGCAGCAGTACGCCTCGGCCTTCCACTTCCTCAGCGCGTCCATCAATCTGAACCCGCGGATGGGGGAGCTCTACATGCTGCTGGCAGGTGCGGAGCCCACTCAGACAGGCTGAGGAATCCCACCGCGATGGCTTCAGGATTCGGTTTCTCTCCGATGGAAAGCCTCAGAACAACAATACCGCTGCTCTGTATTCAGCAAAATTCCGTTCTTGAGCTTTGTCGAATGTTTCAGTAGATTTTGGTCGTAAACAGCTGCGTTTAGATCAGATTATGCCGTTTACATGAACACTGATTAAAGTGATCAGATTGACGGTTTGCTTGCATCACCACTTCAAATTTGCCATTTACCGATTATGAATTTGTACTTATTTTTAATTAAAATTTATATACTTCATAAACTTCATCAAAGATCATAAACGTTCACAAAATTCCACTCAGGCCCTGTTTACACAACAACGTTTTCAAGTGAAAAGCGAAAACCTTTGGGACGTCTCTTTGCAAAACAACGCTGATCAGAGCCACTGATGACAAAACGTTCTGAAAACACTCTCAACTCGCAAAAACGCCGCCACTGCACATGTGCACCACGGCCGTAGTAAAGGCTCCTTCTGCACATGCTCAGTAGACGTACAGTAACAATGTTGGCCTCCAGAGTGTCATGACTCCCAGTCCATATTCTCCTGGTAGTTTTATAGTTGACAGAAAAACAGAAAACAAACAAATAAAAACTCACAAACTATGCATTTTCACTTGAAGCGCTGTCATTCAAACAGGGTCTAAAAAAACTGTGATTTGAGCATTTTAAAATCCATTGGGAGTGTTAGAAATACAGAGTAGTTGAGTAGATTTCATGCTGCAAATTGAATATGACTGGAACTAGATGCATCACTATAGAATATATATATATATAAAGATAACATTACATTAATGCAAAGATAAGACAAATTGCAGGGATGAGAGTGACATATTTGAAGTCTATTACACTAAATTGTAGTTAATAACAAGAACAAATACATACTTGAAATGAATACTCTTGAAAGCAGAAGTATACAAAGTATTATTTACTCAAAGTAATTTGAGTATTTGACAGATTATAAGAGTTTGAGAAGAGTTATATTTACAGCACTTGATTTTTTTTTACAATTTCTATTATTTACTTACAGTGAAGTATTTGACAAATTTTAAGAGGTGGAAAAATGAAATTACAAAGAAAGCTGGTGAATAACATGATGTCGTTTGTTTTTCTGAGTACTACAACAGTACCTTCTCAAATAATGTGAGTACTTGTAATGTGTTCCACCCGAACTGGGAATGAGGAAGTGGGAATCAGGAAGTTGTCATGTGTACTAGATACACATGACAACTTCCTGCATTGAACGAACTCATGATCGTAGATGTTTCCACATGTTGACAGAACAAAAACCATGTTTGAATGTTCTTCAGAACTTCCTGTCTCCTGTTATTGACCCACAGTGGCTCTGACCAACCTGGAGGACGTGGAGAACGCCACCAGGGCGTACGACCAGGCCGCGACCCTGGACGAGTACGAACCTCTTCACTTCCTTCTCTCTACGTCCGCCAAGGACGTAATAAAATCATTGTTATGTATTTGTTTGTCTGTCTGTACGTCTGTTAGCAACATTATGTCAAAACTACTGCACGGATTTTGTCTACATTTTCACCACAGATAGATATTAGACCAGAGAAGATTCCATAACATTTTGGTGGTGATCCGGGAAACTTTAATTGATTCATTTTTTTTACTGAGTCCAGGTTAAACTTTAGTGGACGTCAGAAATCTGTGATTGCTCTTGTTTAAAATGTTATTTTCAATCTGATCCGTACGGAGACCCAGTAATGAAAATAAAACTTCAAATTGAAGCCACAAAAATAATTTGAAGCCACAATATAAAGTTTTCTTCTGATCTTGTCTCTTTCGTCTCCTCCTCCTCCTCCTCCTGCAGGTCCAACCCTTTGGTGAACCTGAACTTCGCCATCTTCCTCTACAATCACGGGGACAAAAAGGCGGCTCTGGACCAGTACCAGGAGATGGAGCGGAAAGTCAACGTGCTCCGAGACGGCAGCAGCAGCTTTGAGTTCGATGCCGAGGTAACGGAGAGCAAAGCGTAGGAATGAGATTAATATTGGCGGTAACTTACATTACTGTAAGTGAGTGGAGGTTGAGGCAATGTGTACTTTTATTAGTATTCTATTTAACTGAATAGAATCGTTTCAGCAGTGTAACCGTCGTTGTACAAATACTCAGATTACTGTAATCGAGCAGTATTCTCGGATACTTTTTTGAGTTTTAGATTGAATCGATTTTCTTTTCCTGACCGAATCAGATGCAGTTGATTTTGAAGGATTTTTTGGTTTTTTTTTAGAAATGTTTCTTGTTTACAGAGCAAAATTTGTTTCCAACGTCGTGAGCATGCCAGGCCATGAGTTGGCGTTGCTGGTTGCTTTTGTAATGAAACTCCACAAACATGCGCAGAGAGAACAACACGCTATAAAAATCCCCAACGGTAAATACACGGAGATCTGTAGTACCGTTTTAGAAAAGTTGCATTTTCCCACCTTCCGTGGAAACGCAGCCGGAGCATTTTTCAAAAAGTTGTGTTTTCAGTGGCTCCGAGCACACCGTCGCGTGAGTGAGGCCGGTAGGAGGTGAAATTGTAACCGAAGCGCTGCAGGAGTACTCGAGCAAAAATGTTTGCGTCCTTCCTCTGCCGACAGCTGATGGACATGGCTCAGAAGATGGGCGCCGCCCTGCAGGTGAGCGACAGTCTGGTGTGGACCAAACCGGGGAAGGACCCCAAATCCAAACCTCAGTCGGCCGCGGCCACCAAAACCCCCGGCGCCCC
>OMNM01039905.1:11683-31153 GCA_900302745.1 Parablennius parvicornis
GGGGGGGGGGGTTACAGTAGTTGAAGTGGGAGAACATGAATACATGTATGACTCGCTTGGGTTTGGATTGTATGGATTTAACTCTGAAGCTGAATGAAACATGAGCGATTTAAAGTGAGGATGGAAAGAGATTTTAGTCAGAAGATGAGAACAAGGTATCTTACTCTTTAATGGGAGTCATCTGTTCAGGTGGGAAGCTCTGTGGGAAAGAGTCTCCATACATATTGACCGATGCAGACCAAGCCTCCAACCCGGGCCACACATAATGGGAACAGTGCCACATGTCGCCGACTGAGAATGTAATACAGCAGAACTTGATGAATGAAACACAGACACAGGCACCCGAACATGTTGCCACAGTCCAACAGCGGCAAAAGGGAAATTTAACTAGGGTTCTGAAGAATTATCGTCACTGCAATATACATATCACAAAGCTGGAATGAACTTCAATAAATTATGTTTTATGCTCTGCGCATTAATACCCTCTATATAAATAGGTCAATCGCCATGTGAGAGATGGTATTTCACTTCATTATTTCAAGATTACATCATATCTGGTGATGACCAGCCGAAGTCAGAAGCATCAAAAATGAAAGGAAAACAACAAAGTGGACAACTGCTGGGCTTTTGAAGCATTGCTGGTAGAAACTGCAAAGGCATGTGTGATTTCAAATGAGAAAAAGAACATTTGCTGTGTTTTTGTTTCAGTAATATTAGATCTGAGAAGAGAAAAATTAGTTATTTGGAGTTTCAAAGACTTGTACTTGTGTGTTAGTTGATATATCACAAGTCATATTGTGATCTATCTCCGTTATTGCATGTTTATCTGATATTGTAAAACCTTAAGAAACGGCACTAAATGTGTACATGAATCAACGTACATCAGCATTGTGCAGTGACACCTAAAAACAAAAAAAGGTATTAAACTTGCAGGTTTACATTTTTTCCCGGAGCTATAAACACCCCGAGGAGCCGCCTCTTGCAGAGTTTGGTCCAAATCAGAAAAAATGAAGTTGGGATTTCTGTACTTGAGGGAAGCTGGGATCTGTTGAAGGATTATCTTCTCTTGTTCTGGCCTGCATCGTGTCCACAGATCCTCAGGAGTGCTACATTATGGACAATACTTGGAACAATGTACTCCAGCAACTGCATGACTTAATACTGTATTCCCACTTTGAAGCAGAAGAACATTGTTGTAAAAACCTATTTACACTTTAACCCTCATGCATGTGGGGATCTGTTGATATTAAGCTGATAATGAGATCAAACTTGTTTTCTGCCTCCAGATTTCAACGAGTGTCTCCTGAACAACGGTGGCTGCTCGCACATCTGCAAAGACATGGTGATCGGCTTCGAGTGCGACTGCACGCCCGGACTGCAACTAATCGACCATAAGACCTGCGGAGGTACTGAACCTTTCTGCTCCACTAAACAGCTTTCAGTAACGCTTTACCCGGTGACTTCTGCATTTGTTTCCTTTAACATTGAAAATATGAAAAATTGAACATGGTTTTTGATTTTAAAAGTTTGTGTGTTGGTAAGAATATGCACGTCTGTTAGTATTGTTTGAACAGTTTATTTCAAGCAAACAAAATATTTACAAATGGGATCAAATGGCGAGATTTTTTTTTTAAATAGTGTTTGTATGTTTGTCAAAGCATTGAAGTATAACTTATTAGACCACAACTTTTCTCAGTGAATTCACAGTAATTAGTTTGAATATTTTCATGTGCACCTACCTATATGCTACTTAAAGTGACATTTTGTTCATTTATTTACCGTTTTGAAAACATTTTCTGTGTACCTCAGTTTAAACCTTTTGTTAGAACATTTCTTCTACAGTTCTACAGTTTCACACCACAAACTGAAAAAAGAGCTTTCTTGTTCTTATTAAGTCTTGAAGCTAAAATTTCCCCTTACATCAAAACCCCTTCCTTTTCACTGCGTACATTTTGATTACCGGCGAGGCACAGATACACTTTCTGAATGGATGAGTACCAACCTTTAGCTACTTGCTGATGCAGAGAACTGATAAGAGTACTATTTGAACACCACTAAACTAGATTTATGCTCCGCATGATACTCGAAGACGATGCGTTGCCTCGAATCACCTCTGCGTCAACGCTACACACACTTCCAACAGTGCTGGAGGCTCCGGTATTCTACTGCGTCTACAGTACGCAGAGGGAAGTGTGGAGATAAATGTTGTGCATACTGACAGAGCTCATGGTTATTGTATGTTGGTCACACTTTGAACATGTGCATTGTTGGTGTTTGAGCCCCAAAACTCTTTAGCATGTAGCATTTAGCACATCTGAGTAAAATTCTCCTGGATCCACAGAGCAGTTAATCACATTTGGACCTGGTATCGATATCTCTACATCCCGAACTATTATCAGGCTGTTTGCAATTCTAATAAATCTTGAAACGTTAGTACTTTTGACTGTAATGCATTTGTCCAGCCACATTAATGACCCTTTCTTTTAGAAGATAATCAAAGGAAGTATTGTTTTTATATACTTCAGATCTCTACACAGTAAATTTAGACATGGAAGAATTATGGAATTATGATTTATGACCCAGAAAGTGTTTTGGAAAAGCAATAAAAAGCAATGCAAACATAAAGGGGCTCCAATATAACTGTCTGTGCTGCACAGCATCGATCACTGAAACCTTTTTTTATTGTGTCTAAAACAATCAACCGAAGTCGTTTTGAAGAACAAATCAAAGCTTCAAGCATCAGAGCAAAGAAAATGATTCCAGTCAGAGTCCTCAGCTGCTGTGTGCCTGATTGAAAAGAAAACAAGAAGACTGCAGATGCTCTTTGTTGTGCATCATCATAATCTGGTTCGATCGTAGCTGAAGAACGAAGCCCGTCTCACCCAGAAACCACTAATCCATCAGGGCGGGTCGGACGCACCAGCCGCTTCACACTCGTATTGTGCACTTCCTGCCCCCCCGACGGCCTCGCTGTGAAATGTGATTAATCTGCTCTCCTCAAAGCCCCAGTTATTTTCCCGAGGCAGCGGTCCCACACAGTTTTGTTAGTTGGCCTGAAACTCTGCCTGGGTTGTTGGTAAATATGTGTAATCCCGTCTGGAATGAACCCACTAGTTGAACGAAGGCGCTTAATCTACTCCCAGATGTAAAATTCCATCACTAAACGCTCCTGAAAGCGTTCACACATTTCCATCGGAATCGAGTGAGTGCCGCTTTGGCAAAATGTCAACAGCAATTAAAGCTTTTAATTAGCATTTAGTGCAACCAGAAATCAAATCGGTGTACAGTCTCATGCAAGGAGGATCCAGGGAGAGTTTTGTTTCAGAAGGCAAGGTGTAATTTATTTCATTTGGAAAAAAAGCTGTGTAGAAATGAGTGAACGTAGAAATCAAAGCATTCAGCAGGCTGGATGAGACGAACTCTGCATGTAGCAGCTGTCGTGCTCTTCTCCTCTTGCAGACATCGACGAGTGCGTCAACCCCGGCATCTGCAGTCAGATCTGCATCAACCTGAAGGGCGGCTACAAGTGCGAGTGCCACAGCGGCTACCAGATGGATCCGTCCACCAGCGTCTGCAAGGCTGTCGGTGAGTCCGCCGCCGAGACGTGAACTCGACAAACCTGTTGAGTTCACAGCTTCTTCTTTTTCCCTCCTTCAGCGCCTCAGTCACAGAGTCGATGTGAGGTTGCTGTTACAGTATATCTTATGACTGCACAGTTTGATTAAACACAATGATTTTGGGGAGATTAACGGCTTAAAATGCAGAAAACTAAGAAAAAAAGCAAGGTTATGGTTCTCCAGAAGAAGGAAGATGCTCTATAATCTTGATTTTAGCACTTTATTTTAATTATAATGATGATAATAATAATAATAATGCATGAGTTTCATATAGCACTTTACATTGCAATATTCATTCACTTAGCCATTTAAGATATTAAGTCCAGATTGTTGTATGATGACATGGCAAAAAGGCAAAAACCATTTGAAGGACAAGGTGAAGGAGCTAAAAAAAAAAAAGCACAGAGGTTATATTCAAAAAGGTTCCAAGGACTATTTTTTAAAGGTCTATTCCTGGTTTCTTATTTTTATGTGATTTTAATCTTTTATTCCTGTTTTTTTTCCTCACTTGTAGCACTTTGAAATTTTTGCTATTGAATGAAAAGTGCATTACAAATTAAGTGATTAAAATCATATGTACAAAGTTCAATTCTAAAGTATGAGCAATGTACAAAACACCTAAAAAGTCCAATAGCAGTAACTTGGTGTATCAGAGAGCACTTGCATGTTTGGTAAGTCTGTTCACTATAGAGACCTTGAATTCTGCACAGAGATTAAGTTCCTAATTGAGTTAGTTCTGCCTTAATGGTCTGAACAGTAGTTTAGTGAAATAGCGAAGACTCAAAGAAACTTATTGTAACTTTGTGAATACTAATCGCTGGCATGCTGCTTTTTAACGTGTTATTCTCAACACTGTTTACAGTACGCTCATCTCAAATAATCCAATCCAGTTGTGACTTTGTTCACTTTATCTGGTCATAAAAATATATTGGAAAAGAGAATCACCTCGGTAATAAAGGGAGAGGTTGTTAAATATTTTGCTCTCTGATAAATTAAGTGAGCAAACCAAAACTTGTACCTGAATCAGGAAAATGTTGAAAGAACCAGAAATGAGCTCAAAGTCTTGAGTTGTGGTTCAGTTGTGATTGTTTTTCTCTCTGGAGCAGAAAAGAATTATTGTGCTGGTTGTTATCAAAGACCTTCTTTATTTCCTGCAGCCCAGCTCTGGTTTGTTTTTGCCAGCAGCTCATAGAAGGCTGTGGTCTGATCTAATTGTTGTGTATCGGCATCATATATTATATATGTTTATCGATGGCAATGAGATCTAAGGATGGTTAAAGAATGATTTACATTAAATAAAAATGACAAGCATCTGTTGGAAGTTATTGAATCAAAGATGCTCCTGAGCTTTGATGATGTCCGAAGGTTGCACCCTCGGGACATGTTAAAGATGAGTGAGTCTCGGTTGTTACAGAGTTTAACAGTCTCATCCGGTTCTCAGGCAAAGAGCCCTGCCTGATCTTCACTAACCGCCGTGATATTCGCCGCCTGGGCCTGGAGAGGAAGGAGTACACTCAGATCGTGGAGCAACAGAGGAACACGGTGTCTCTGGATGCAGATTTCACCCAGCAGCTGATATTCTGGGCTGATCTGGGACAGAAGGGAATATACAGGTAGATTACAATCACAGTTTTAGATCTTTAAATCCCAGCATGTTGGTGGATCCAGAGGTTGTTCGTCTTGTGATAGTATCAGGAATATCATCATATGATGGAGCTTCCTCCACTTCGTCTTCTCAGTACGGTCCTGGACAAACGTGGCGACGTTGGCGCCCACAAGAAGGTGATAGACAACGTCCAGACTCCGGTGGGAATCGCGGTGGACTGGATCTACAAGAACCTGTACTGGTCCGACCAGGGCAGCAAAACCATCTCCGTGTCCAACTTCAACGGAACCAAGCAGAAAGTCCTGTTCAATCAAGGCCTCAAAGAGCCGGCCTCCATCGCTGTGGATCCACTGTCCGGGTGAGTGGGCGGGTTTTATGAGCAATGTGTCTGCGGTTTTTTCACTCGGGTTGTGAGATGCCATCGTTTACTACTGAAGTACAGAGTATGATCTCGGTGCTTCTTTCAAACCTTAAAGTTTCTATGACTTAAAGGTCACTAACGTCTACCATCCTGTCCATGTGTGTTTGGGTCCTGTAGGTTTCTGTACTGGTCCGACTGGGGCGAGCCAGCCAAGATCGAGAAGTCTGGTATGAACGGTGTGGACAGACAGGTGCTGGTGGCCACGGACATCCAGTGGCCTCATGGAATCACACTGGGTAAGAACACGCACCCTCAGAAACTGAGACTCAATGAGCCGTTTTCAGTTGGGCTACACAATTTATCAAAAATGTCTCATTACTGTGATGCAAAATTGATATGACAGAATTTTGAATTCGACAAAAAGATGCAATTCATTTTCATTAATTCTCCCAAATTTTTTAGTTGACGGATCAAATTATTTTATTCCTGTTGACTAAATATTAAATAAATGAATGAAATGACCAGAAAGACCAGGCTGCTGAACCCCTGCTGATTGGACGGTGATGCAGAGAAGAATAAAGCATAGCAACATAGTCAGGTTCCAGCTGGGGTAAATTAGGGGCAAGAGAGCAATTCTTAAAGACAAGACAACACTTCCTAAAATCTTGCAGCTCTAATTTCCACCGCGTCCACACCGTCGCATCACCGTGTTCAGTTCAGCTTCATTCTCACAACTTTCAGCTCTCGTCATCTTCTGTCATCGGTAGTTTCAGCCATGAGCCACCTTCTTGTCGTGTGTTTGCTCCTTAAATGAGTCAAATGTTCAGATGAAGTTTCCAGGCGGCACTTCAACCACAGTGGGCGGTCAGGTCTGGTTTCCATGGTGTAGATCACAAATGTCAAACATTTAGCATCGTAACACATAAAATCAGCACACCTGAGGGTTAAATCTGTCCAGCAAGATGACAAAGACATCTACTGTGAAATTTCTAGATTAGTGCGACATTACTGAGACCCGAGCTAAGAGACCAGTGATGAAATCTTTCTGCCTTATTGACGTAGCAGCATAAAACCCACACAGAGAGGGCGAATCTGTAGAAACATACAAACTGAACACTGTGAAGGTGCTTTGATTTGTGGACATTTTGTAGGAGGCAAGTTTAAATAGCGTAATGTTTTTCTTTTATAATGCTCAATTCAAGTTATTTATAACATGATCCTAAATTAAATATTACTTTTAAATGAATAAATCAAAAGGACGCATCTGAAGGTTACTGAGCTGCTGGTCGGAGGACCCAGCTGGTCATGAAAGGATTTTTCTGAAAATATGAGGTTTTGGCTTTTTATTTATTCCGATGCAGCAGGTGTTTATCTCGGAACAATATACAGATCACGTTCACCTTTCTTAATTTCTCCCTCACACAAGGTCAAACAGATTTTGCACTTTTCTTCATGGCAGATGAGGCGTCACAGTAGTTGTCCTGCGCTGCATCACAGCTTTTAGTTCATACATAATCAACAGTTTCCTCTTATTTTTAAAACTCTAAAACATAGAATTAATCTTTAAAGTGACATGTGTCGGCACACAAGGCTTTTAATAAGATTTAACCAAATAGATTCCAAATACTCATAATACTGTGATTAAGTATATTATTTTGTTCATAAAGCACAATATACACCTGATGCTCTGTTTCAGTCATCAAGTCTGACATAATTTATTTTTATGTTTTTGATCTGCATTATTTTAGTTTATTTTAATGAGAAAAATAAGTTATGTTTCATCTCTACACTTGTTCACAGTTGAATTTTCTTTAATAATTTTTTACCAAATTTGTCAAAATACAGATGCAAATTCTATTCCATTTTCAGTTTCTGTGGGTCATGTGCAAGTAAATTAATAAACACAGAATTTAAAGTTCAAAAGGTGACATACCCTTATAGTTTTAGTTTTTGTGAGAACAATTTAGTCAATGTAATTATAATTCAGTACTTTTTCACGTCTGCATTTTACATTTTGTCCAAACAATTCTTTTTTTGTAGAATAGTAGTATTTTGATTTCAGGAAACATTTGATATGTTATTTGTATTTGACGAAAGCCTGATGATAATAATAAAGTTGTGTTCGTGGATTTGCAAAAAAAGCTGCTTAAATGTGACTCTTTGGACACATCGCATGCGTGAAAATAAACTAACCTACACTATTTACACTTGCATTTGTTGCTAGAATTGCTAAGCTGGACTCTCCATTTGTACAATACTTACAAATTATAGCACTCTTGCTCAGGCTTGTGATGTCCAGACTGACTTTACCAAAAGAAATGCAGAGATTTTTCTCTGAACACTCTTTCGCTGCCGTTGTGTAAAAAGTGTTTTTGTGAGCACAAATGGAGCAGAATGTGGAAAATGTTTTAAATTGACTTCAGATCAGGGATCCTCCCATTGACTGAAAGCTCCTCGTGCGACTTTGAATGTGTTTCAGTCTTGATGCTGCCGACACATTTAACCCTGCGCTGACACTTCAGCTCTTTCTCTTCCGTCCTAACTCTGCCTTCATTTTTTATGTTCCCCTTCTTAACTGCTGGTTATATTTTATTCAGTGGCTCTGCTTTTACCCATTACTCTAAATGCTGTCAGGACCTTTCTACTCACGTTTTTATGCCACTCAGAAAACTTTTGAAGGCTTAAATATTTTAAATCCAGGAGAAATGCGAGCAGGTAAATCCACAAGATGCAGCTTTTGCATTGATCTGCACTTGAATCACTAATTAATGAAAGCAGACGTCCTCTGTGCGGAGTGTCTTTGTAGAAATTGATTCGTCCGTTCTAATGAAATATTGAATTGATTTGTGCTTCTTTTTAATTCCCATCGTGTCTGTTTCTGTCCTCTGCTCTTTCTCCTTCACTCCTCCTCTCGTCTCCTCACGTTTTCTCCTCTCAGATCTGATCAAAGGCCGGCTGTACTGGGTGGACTCCAAGCTGCACATGCTGTGCAGTGTCGACCTGAATGGAGACAACCGGAAGAAAGTGCTCCAGTCGTCCGACTACCTTGCTCACCCCTTCGCACTCACCGTCTTCGAGGTACTTCCAACGCTTTTTCTCCATTTTTACTTTGCATGTTATGCTACGATCGAGCAAATGTGGACATACTGAGAGATGTTTTCCCCCTCAGTCAGCATCATCCCTCCTCTAAACGGTCACTTGAATCCCACAGATACTCGTTCAATAGACTCTCCTTGGAGCTCAGGTGGCCTCAAACAAGGAAAGTAGGGGAAATTAAAAAACAATGCACAATCAACAAAGAGAGTAGTAGTTTTATTTTGAAAATGTACATACACATTTTCGCTAGACTGTATTGAGTTTTACGTTCCAAAATGTTTTACGTCTGTCATTGCTTCTTTCCCATGCTTGATTCCATCAGATTGTTTTCATATATCATTAGCCCCTCGTTAAGGCCTTTTCGCTCAGCGTCCTGCTGGTCAGCGGGAAAATGTTGTCAGTGGTGTAAAAAGGATGGAGAGCACCGTTCTATAACACCTCTAGGTGAAAATCTGGGACCACATCTGGACACAACTGACCACAAACGGTTATCACCTGAGTTTGTGTGTCTCTAGGACCCCTAGAGTTGTTGGCTGGAGTGTTTAAACACCTGGTGGGGTTGCCCAGGTGGAAGGGTACAAACCAGATGAAGAGTGATTCCCCGGCCCTCCAGGTTGGTGGTTGGGCTCTGCCATTAAACTGCTCCTGTAAAGTCTTCCTATTAAAGAAACCAAAACTGGCATTGCTGCTGTGCATTATGGTGGGGAAGCAGAACAACAACAACCAACAAAAATATGATGCTTAAACCACTGATAAATATCTGACAGTGAAATGAAGGGACAATACACGTGTCGGGCCAAAGTGCCCAGGTGAAGAAAGAGATGCAGACGTACGGCGTCATTATTCTGGTGGCGACTGAAATGAGATGGAACTCCTGTGGGAAGATGGTGACGGCCTCTAAAGCCTGTAGAGAAACTTGTAGTCTGAAATGGATAAAGCTGGAAACTGTGAAAGAGGATTCTGCTTAATCCAGTCCAGAAACACACAGTCTGATTGGTACTTGCTAAGAAGTTCAGGCCCTTCAGTAGAACCCGCAGGAGAGAGACCCCGACACACTGGGAGACACACGAGAATTTCTACATTGGAGGAGAGAGGTCTAACGTGGTGTGAGGCAAACGAAACTGCACAAAGAAGATCACATGGTGTGTGCATCAAAGCTATGGCCGCCGTATTTCTTCATATGTGGATATTCACAGTTTTGGTTTTCCCCCTTATCTTTGCTGTGATGTACAAAGCCACAATAAAGAGGCCAGGCTCATGTAAAGCCTGTAAGCATTGTTTTAAATGTGTGTGTATTGGAGTTTGTGTGAATATTAAGCACCAACCGTGCAGTCTGTCATTTAGTTGGACAGACTTTCACATGTGATCCTTCTGGATCACAGAATCAGACATGTGCTCCTTCTCTCTAACACACCCACTCGTGCAGCTGCTGCCACGCTCTCGCTCCAACACTCAGTTTTTCTCATGTAAATGCTCTGCTTCATGATTCAGGTCTGTGCGGCTTTAACCTGAAGCGGTTTGTGCAGATGTTCAACTCGTTCCTGCTGAGAGTTCAAGTTTTCAGATATGCAACCCACGTAGGAAGTATTGTAGTTGTATTTACATAAACTTGTTAACATGAGCAAAATGTGCGTCAGCAGAAGCCTCCAGCTGAGCTGTGACTCAGGAAATCTCAGAATGTAAGTTCAAATTCTATTTAGAGGGAAAATTCTGAGACGCTTGGATGTGAAGGTCTGAGTGAAAGAGATCCAGTCGAACAAGATCAGTGTCTGGAGTTAATCTTATATGTGGAGTAAAATCAGGCTGCACCACATCAGGTGAACATGCGTTAAGAATTTTAGATGTTAATATCCTTGTGCTTTAACATTTTGAGTGGCCAGCAGATGTTAAATAATTCACAACAGTACTCAACATAAGATTCAGTCTGCTGTTTTTAGCCTTTTTGAAATGTAGATGATAGAACAACGAGGATATAAACGCCAAAACTGTCAAATAGTTGAGATCTTTCAGAGTCACTGTACTTTCTTTTCCTCGATGCAGGACCGGGTCTTCTGGACGGACGGGGAAAACGAAGCCATCTACGGCGCCAACAAGTTCACCGGGTCCGACGTGGTGACGCTGGCCAACAACCTGAACGACCCGCAGGACATCATCGTGTACCACGAGCTGATTCAGCTGTCAGGTGAGGACCGGTGGGGGGAGCGGAGGAGGCGGAAACGAGCAGACGGGCAAACAGCGAAGCCCGCTGAGGTGGAAAATGTTCTTCCTCATCAGAGTCCTTCAGGCCCAGAGGCGTCGTCCAATCACAGCTGAGTCTCGGTTTAATACAGCAGCTGGTGCTGAAAGTTCATAGAAGATAATAAAAAGAAAATCAATCAAAAGTTCTAATTACTCATCGTGGAGGTTCAGGGAATAATAAGTGCTTCCTGTAATCATGTTGCCACCTTTTAAACAAGCAGAGTTCTTAATGAAACTGAGCTTTATTGAAGGAATTGAAACATCAAACATGCCTTCTTTCTTTTAAAATTCAAAGCCATCTCTTTACTTCAGTTTCCTCTTACAGCCCTTTTTCATCCGAACCAGTCAATTGGTTGTAGAATAAATGAAGAACTGAAAATGTTCCCTTTGTTTTAGTCCCCGTTTACGTGACGTTTTCAAGTGAGATCGCATCCCGCATGGTGATGTGCAATTATGAATGAATTATTCATTATTTTATAATAATTATTTGATATTTTCTTTGTGATATCCCTCGAAACATGTGTTTCATACCCCTGCTTTACAGGATTGACCAGCTCACTTGTTTTTCAGCTATATCACATGGTCTTTTAAAGACTCTTTAATTGTCCTGAAAGAATTATCCCGGGACCCAGAGTCATGGAACTGTTCTTAACTGAGTTAAAGTTGTTGACATCTTGTCCTTACATTGGACTAGATTGTCCACTCAAATGTTAATGAAATCAGGAACACGCACCCTATAACAACCAATAAGGTAATACCTGCCAAGACTGTAATAATCTTTACCTCTTTCAATGTAATAAAGCAAATAATGGAATAGTGTAATAAGATACTTGATCTCTTATCGTTTCTAACATTTTGCCAATGTAAATATATTTCATGATGGAAGTAGAATTAAAATAATCCTTTCAAAATGTAATAATTGTACCAGTAATGTATAACTAACACAATTTTTCTGGGAAAAGAAGCCTCTTTTGCAGGTGTTGTGCAGTTTCCTTATAAGAATAGCTGTAGTGGATGAGATGGTCATATTCATACTTTGAGGATATGAAATATGCAGCATTTCTCAGTGATACATGACCTGAGGAGGTGTTTGTCGCCTGTGAATGAAGAGCAAACCGATCAGACCTGTTGACTCTTCCTGCAGGTACCAACTGGTGCACGGAAAAAGGTGCAAATGGAGGCTGCAGCTACATGTGTTTACCTGCACCGCAAATCAACAAACACTCCCCCAAATACACCTGCGTGTGTCCCGAGGGGCAGGAGCTGGCGGCGGACAGCTTCCGCTGCAGACCCGGTGAGTCACAGCTGATTTTCTTTTTCTTTTTTTTTTCTTTTTTGACATAAAAATACAGATAAAACAAGCAAAGACAATAACTTTAATAGTCCTTAACTTAAAATGCGTGGTTGGAAAAATGTGTCCAATATAGATAAACTCTATGAAGTGACTCTTTTATTGCTGGAAAATTACAGTGAGATTTATCAAACTAACATTTTATCTTTTCATGCAAAATGTTAATTTTGAATTTTACAGCAACGAGTGGGGAAAACCAGCTGGAGGTTGATTTACTTGATCATTGAGAAACATTACAGCATTTAAAAGATATTTTTAGAGAGCGAGAGTTTCTAAGGGTAAATTATCTGTGCCTCCAACTTTGGAACTAAAACTGAACTTTAGTTAAATGTTCCATAATAACAAGCATGCGAGTCTGATTAAAGAGTATTTTTACTGAAGGCTGCACATTCACATCAATTCATGTGAAATCTTCACATTCTCAAGTGTCTCAATTGTCTTTTCCCTGAATAAAGGGAAAACGTATATGGACTGAAAAACAGAAACTTACAATCATTGACATTCGTGCTCGTGGCATCTGAGATTCTACAAGATTTTAAAAAGAGGACGTCCCAGTTTTGAGTTTTACAGTAGATACCAATTTGCTGATATCACATGTAATTTAAATGTAGGTCATTAAAACCCACATGTGAAGCGTTAACTGGACCTTTCTGGATTTTTCTACACTAATCATGAAGTACTGGCCTCAAGACAATTTCAGTTTCTTTTCATACTTTTTAATTTCACTTTGAATCGTTTCCCTTGTTCTTCAAGTTGTGATAAAGTACAGAAACACCAGTTTTTTATATCAAACTTAAAAAAAACTCATGTTGCTCAAAGTCACAATTCTCAGCCAGAAATATAAAACTCTTTGAAAGATTAAGGAAACTTTTAAGAAGTTGAGTACATTTTGAGAATCCAGCATCAGCATAGAAAAAGTAATGACCACTGCTTGTTTTTGAGTTTCAAACTGAGCAATGAAAAAGATTCCAGCTCTGGATTCGTCTCATTAGCTCCCCAGTACAGAAGTAACAATGAAAACCCCGGCTGGTCAGTCAGGAGGCCTCTGATTTTAAGAGGAGTTTATTACTCGGTAAAATCAAAGCGGTGCTTCCCGTTTGCTGTCAGCGTTGCTTTAAACGGAGCTCGTCTCATTTCTCCCCGCGTTGCATCAGCAGCTCGCTGCGTTCCACCGCCTGATAAAATATGTAAATGCAATGTGGGCAGACTGTTAAACCAAAGCTAATGTGGTTGAGGAGGATATAGTGACATGGAAATAATCTAGAATTCTCATCAGTGGTGTAAGCACTGAGGAACTGTAGTGAGAGTTTTATACATTTGTGAACCCTCATTATAAACACAATACATTTTCTCATAGTGTCCAGGTCATTGTGAGCTTTATATCGAGGTTTCAATGCTACGTTGAGCTGCTTTCAGCTGTAATTTGAATCTGAATGTAACAAGTGCTGTTGTAGTGATATCAGGAGGATGTGAGGGTGTTGGGAGAGTAACTTGGTTCATATCCTGAATGTTTTCATATGAGAAGAAAGGGAGAAGAGTGTCGTTGGAGGTAGAGCACAATTTAAGATGCAGGGACTGCTGAATGAAGGTTCCAACACGTGAAAACTTGGGCCTCCTTTACACGGCAAAGTAAAGACATTGTTTTGCATCTTCGTTTCAGACGGTTCACATTTACAACTGCAGAAACACTGTAAACTATGTCGTTTTCATGTTGGTTTTGGCTCACAGTCCTTGTTTAACCACCGTTTTACAGTCTAATTACGTTCAACATGTATGTATGTTTGTACGTCTGTCAGCAAGATTAAGTCAAAACCACTGCACGGGTTTTGTAGAAATTTTTACCACAGATCGATATTAGCCCATGGAAGATATCAGTACATTTTGGAGGTGATCTGGATTCTGGATCAGGGTTTAGTTTTTCAGTTTTGTGAGGATTACATCAAAACTACATGACTTTCAGTCCAGGTCAACCTTTGGCTGACGTCAGAAATGTGATCGCTCTCGTTTTGTCTGTGCGTTGCTTGTTTTAGCTTCCATGCTAACCCATATAGCCTCCTGACTCAGCAGTTGTAGTAAAACGGTTTGACTTGATGTGCTGTCGTAGTTATTACTCATTTCATCGGTCATTCTCTTACTTCTGTTTTCTGCTGCCAAAAACCATTTGGCACAACATTGTCTCCTCTGAACCATTCTGTATTTACAGATATTTTATTAATTTATAAACTTTAATCTCCACCTTTAGATGGGATTTTTCAGATTGTAGTTCACAGCTTGTCTAAGAGAATGTTTTGCTTCCTTACGTAAACGTCAGTGTGCTGATGTCAAGAACACCATGTTCTCCGAGGTTCATGTTTGTTCCGCTACATTTCACTGTTCTGAGTAGCTACATGTAACATGATGCGATGAATATTGGATAAACTGGAGACACCGAGAACACTTGAGTGAAATAAAACCTGGTTAAAGTAGACGTTCAGGTTTTTTGGAGAACAGCAACCACATTGTTGCTCAAATTGGCAGCAGCTTATAATCAACACAGAAGGTTGTAGTCTGTTAATTTGATTTGGTGGTTTTGTGCTTCAAGTCTGGAATATTTAATTCGACAGCACCGCCAGTTTCAAAAGTCTCCTTTTACAGAACGTATTGAAATGAGTTGTGATCAGAGTAAGTCGAGTCCTTTCCTCCAGGCTCAGCTGACTTTCAGGAGTTTCATCGCTCTGCCTTCTCCTTCTTCTCCTAGCAGCACGAGTGTGTTTCCCTGCTCAGTGTGAGAGTGTGTGTGTTCCCTTGGATTGTGTATCCACAGAGCCAGCTGTCTGTGTGCGTTACAAATCTGACAGCCAAACAGTAGCTGAGTCAGTCAGTGGTGCCGTGCAGTTTTTCTGCGCCTCTCTGGCAAGTTTCAACACTGTCCTCCTTTACATCTCAGCTGCACCTCCTCCTCCTTCTCCTCCTCCATCTCATCTCTGCAGCGATTGAGGTCGATCCTACTCTTGCTCATCAGAGCTCAAACCTCTGGCTCATGTTCTTTTGCCGAGTCGAAGCTGTCGTCTTTAACTGACGGCCCTCTGAGTTGGATTCGACTGTTGGCAGTGTGACAGCTGCACGGCCGTCACATCCGTATGTGTGTGTTGTGTCATCTCAAGTCTGTGTGTGTGAATCTGCTGCCAGAATAGAAGGAATTGAGTCTGATTGAAGTGAGAGCTTTGGGAAGGATTGTCAGATTCCTCTTCACCAGGTTCAAAAGATCGTTGCTACGTAGTACACAGTTAAAGCCCCGTTTACAAGTGAAAGCGAAAAACCTTTGTTGGGTTTTGGGGGTTTGATAGCACGGCAACCGTGCTCAGAGCCTCTGAAAACAACTTTTCACCATGGCTGTTGTTAATAATTCTTCTGCACATGTGTAGGGAGATGGATCAGAACAATGTTGCCTCTAGAGTGTACTGACACCCAGTTCATATTCTCCTGGGACTTGATAGTTGAGTCACCTGTAATAACAATCCAACTTCATCGTCCGTTCATACAAATGTCCACGTACTCGCCATTGTTAATGTTTATGGCATTTTGTTCTCTGCACACTGGTGTGTGGTTTCATTATGAAAACAAACAGCACCCACTAGTGGCTAACTACATTTCCAGTGTTTCTCATTTTCCATTTAAACTGACATCATTTTCAAAATGTGGCTGTACAATCAAAACTTTTCTGAAGCATAAAAGCCAAAATGATGCATTTCCAGCACAAGGGAGTTTAATTTATGAGCCTTTACTGAAAATAAAGCATCAAACTAATATCTCTGGGACGTTCAGGGTGTATTTCCTGTGCAGTTCCTCGGTCCAATCTTACAATCACAGGTCCAAAATCGTCCATTTAGCCTTCAGTAGGTCACTTAGCAAAGTACTTACTGCGAGCTGAAGCAAGAAATGTCCCAGGAGCAGTTGGAGGAGTGTAAGAACAGAGGCAGGAAGCTATGCAAAGTCCTCGGTCCACGTAACATCACAGGAGTATACGTACAGGACTATACAATCATCTAATTGGCAGATAAATCCACAAGGTGTCTTTTGTCTTGCGAGGGCTGATCTGAGACTTCCTGACTGGAGATTTCTGGTTCTGATGATTCTTGGCTGAACCCTGCTGGGAGAAGATGTCTGATGATGTAAGACCAGAAGCAGCTCATGATGCATTCACAAGATGTTTCTAATGAAAAACAAAGCCTACTAGTGTGCTAAAAAAGTTATATATTGACCAAATTTGCAATTTTTCTAGCTCTAAAACACTCAAATCTGAACCAATGCTGTTTCAAATGCTCATATGGTCACTCACACCAGTTGCATGTGCAGAGCTCAGAATATATAATTACTGCCAGTTATTTTAAGTAAAAAGTTCATTTAACATCTTTCTTGGGAGGATTTATCAAAGCAAAAGGCCAAAACATGAGAAGCTCCCAGGTTTAATATGACTTCATAATCATGTTTTCTCTAATTTGATCAGTTTATAGTTAACAGAACATCCCAATCTCTCCAGAATACGATCCACTGGATTCCAGCGCTCCTAATCAAATATTTTACAGGTTTTTTTTGCCGTATTTGTCTCTAGAGAAGCTTATGAGCACCAGAGGTGACAAAACGAGGTGTTTCATGTATTTGAACTGGTTAAACTGCAGCGCTGCCCTCTTCTTCTTTTTTTTTTCTCCCCACTTTACTGGGAAAAAGGTTGCTTAGAAACTCCTTCCTCTCTTATACAGTATTTTTTTTTTTCTTCTCGCCTGCTTTTGTCTTTAGCCGTCCGGCTCCTTTCCAGACGCTGCCATAGATTGGGCTTTTCATAGCAGCAGCATCACATCGGAGCCCGACAGCTGAATTCTGCACACATTCTCCTCTAATTGGGCTCAAGCTGCCGAGCGAGACTCTGGTGTACACAAAGTACCAGAGCATCTCCCTGACAACTCTCTGCACCCAAAGTCTTCCTAGTTAGCTTGTTCAGTTTCTTAAAGCCCTCGCTTCTTTTTTTAAAGTGAGTTTTGACACTTTATGAAACTGCTTTTATCTTCTTCCTTGCTGTACATCACTGAAGTTTGTCGACTTCTTTCAACGTCTTGTTAAGAGTCGTGGTTGCACCTTAGAGACTCAAGGTCAAGACTTCAAACTTTTCTTTTTCTTGTCAGTGCTGCGGTATTTGTACGGCTTTGTGATTGTAATCACAAATTGCATCCATCAAACTAGATCAAATGTTTAAAGATGAGCTGAGATATCAGTAATGCTGCTGTTAAAGTGAAGTACCTCACTGTGAAAATGCAAACGAGCCTCAAAGCCCTGCTGACGGGGCGAGTTTGTACAAATGTGCAACAGCAGCGGCAGAAGAAGTTTTATGGACATTTCACTGGTCTTTGCACCAGGTTTTATTGAAATTGGCTTCACTTTGAGAATGTAGTCATTTTCAGTACTAATTGGGTTGGGGTTTTTTTTTTAATACTCTGCACTACATGACAGAGTTTAAATTTAATGGTTTTTATGGAACTATTTTGACATCGCTGATCTAAATGTGGTCATTACCTTCTTTTCCCTCCAATCCTGGAGTCCACGATCTGGATCCTTATCCGGGTTCACGAGGTGCTGGAGCCAATCACAGGCGGGATAAACCCTGGATAGGTTACCACTTTTTGTTCGCTTTATTTTGTCAACTGAGTTAAAGCTTTAAATTTCTCTCTACCTGATAGGGTTTGACTAGAGCTGATTCTAGATGCCGTTTCTACTTAAACATGTGGCTTATTTCACCACGACACTCGGACAACAGTGGTGAGTTATTTTCTACAAAGCCACTACAAGGAGCCGGTCTTGTGCCTTCCATACGCGGTGTGATTTTTGGCCGTCAGAGATCAAATATTGGATTGTGGGAGAATCGTTCGTAAAGTCTGTCATTGTGGCTCTAATCTGTAGCTGTACATCATGCTGTGTGAGGAACGCGAGACGGCCGAGTATGACTGTGATCAAAACCAGACAGTCAAATATTTGGGGCTATCGTAGCTGCTGCTGCAACCTGTGTTTTTGTTTTTCTTTACATGGAGTATGTTTTGTGGGAAAATGAGAGACCACGTCTGAAAATTCCAAAGTAAAATGCTGATGGATTCTAACAAGTACTTACTTCACGCTTCTGTTGCAACATCACTCTCTCGCTCTCACTCTCTCTTGTGTATTATGCAATTGCGCAACCACACCGGCTGCGAGTCAGCCTGTGTGTTGGTACAGTCCGCACTGAGCCATGACATGAAGTTATCTCACACAGTGTGAGAGGCTGTGATGATGAAGATTGTTAAAATCAAACGGTGTATGGAAGCTATTGGCTATGTGTGCAAGTGATGTCTTATTGTTAACTATAAGCTACTACTACGACACACAACTAGAATTGTAGGTTGTTTTTACTCTTATGAAACACTGGAAATTGTACTAGACATATTGACTACCCATGAGGTACATTACTCTTTGATAGTTGGTGCATGTTTTCACTGATGATGTTTATATTACAGATAACGGCCGTAACCATGTCACCTTAGCCTTGCTTCAAGTGAAAATGCTACATTTTCATTGTACTTGGGCTGTCCATTTACATGACAGCGGTGCTCTGAGTCCCTGAAAGTGGAGTTATTTAAAAACTCTCCGCAAGGGGTCACTTTTCAAAAAGGCTCTGACTCCATCGTTGTGTAAATATGGTAAAACACAACGTTTTTTAAACACTCGGTCTCCGTCTAGGCGACGGAAACGCTACTGCTGGGCAAGTGCATGGCGGCCGTAGTACATATTTCTTCTGGATATTCTCCTGGGACTTAATGGTGTTAAAGTTGAGTTTTCTGTCCATACGAATGTCTGTGTTCTCCATTTGTTTATATCGAATTGTTCTGAACACTCACTAGTGGCCCCACATGAAAACTACATCGTTTTGCAACGTTTCTGCCATTTTCATAAAATTTGTAAAATTTTTAAATGCTGTCGCGTCAATCGGCCCTCATTGATACGACTGCCAATCATTCCATGTGTGTCGAGTTTGCTTGCAAAACAAACGGCACTGTAGCTGTCTAGAAACATCAATGAAAAACGTTAAAATCCCGGCTTTCATTCCTCTTTCCTTATAAATTTGTTTTTGTTTTTGCAAGTCTAAATTTTCCATCACAAAAGAGCGATGCAGCTTTTTTTTTTTTTTTTCACAGCAGCA
>OMNM01039905.1:31175-41418 GCA_900302745.1 Parablennius parvicornis
TATCATATTGTAAATCAGGGTGAGACCAACTGTGGCAGCACATTTTCCGCCCTGCCTGCTCCTCCATCGTCCCTGCAGCCTGACTCACCACCTCACAGGCTGTTTAGGAGTCTGGATTTGCCTCCGGGCTCTTTACAGCCGAACACAGCAGAATGCCAAGATGTCTGTTTTTGTTCCTTCCTGCTGCAGACTCTTTAAAGTGGCCTGTGAGCGTCCGTGCAGCAGAGTCCTGAGCACGACGATACATAAATGAAAGTTTTTGTGTAGTTGTCCTGCTAAAGGCAGTGAGAAGGGAGTGGGCGGGGTTAAAGAGGGAGACCTGTCACTCACTGAATGCTCCTCCACCTTCCTCGTACTTGGGCTGCAGCCAAAGCCCTCGTTGCTCTTTACTAAACCACCAGCTAACATATTTATCCCATTTTCCAGCCGCCGCAGCCGGGCTGAATGGGAACTGTAGGGCATTGTGCGGCTGCAGCTTTGACCGACCCTAATCTTGTTAGCGAGGAGAAAGTAATAAGCAACGCTCCTCACTTCAGGCAGGAGCCTCAAACTACCACCGAGGGATTCGTGGAGCTGCCTTCAGATGCAGCCGGCGAGGGTTTTCCTTTAGGCGGAACAATTTCAGACTGAAACACAGCAGGTTTCAGGGGTTTTCTCGCTCTGTCGAGGCTCCACTCAGTTTCTCTTAAAGTTATCGTTCATCATCGACTCAAACAATAAACCAGTTTTAGCTCGAGGGTGGCTCAGACCGTATCCCAGTTAAAGTCTGAAATAGACTTGCCAATAAGGATTAAAATCATTTCAGTCCTTTGAGTATACAGTGTTTAAACTCTGTGCAGTTCTTAAGGTAATTATGAGTTTAAATCACAGGAGTAGATAATGTGTAACATTTTGGCAGAGTATTACAGAAGAAAGCGTCAATTATCTGTATCATTGCCTTTTTTGTAAGATACTGAAACACAACGAGATGTAAATCAGGATGTTTTGTCTATTTGGTTTCTCTCTGAAGAAATCAGTTTGTCCTGTTTACATGACTGAGGAAAGGGATGAGACTGATGTGCTCCTTTTCATGCACGATGAATATAACCTGATTCAGTCAGTGGATCAATCCCATAATGCTTTGCTTTATGACAAAGCATTATTACACAGCATTAATAATGCATATTAGCATCAAACGAAGAGTTTTTTCTTAAATGTGTAAACGGGTGTAGTTGATATATAAGCTTTACAATCACAAACCAAATTTAGGTTTTGTTTCCCAAGTACGGCATCAGGCAGCTTGTTTTTCCCCCAACAACACAAACAGTTTGTAGTTTGCAGCCACTTCAGCTCACGTCTTTATCTGCCGTCCGTCCTCACTGCGAACTGCAATGTACCACTTCAATTTATTGGCTGCTGCTGGATTGATGACGGCTACTCGTAAAATGTAACCATCAACCTTAAACTTGCTTTTACCATCGCTTGACGGAAGATTTTAAACCTTGAGTCAGTCTGTAAATGGGAAGCTCGAATATTTTGAAGTACGGCTTCAAGAATAACGTGTGGAAAACAGACTGTGGATTAATTTTCTGTATGTCAACATATTTGCACAGCTGGATCACTAGAGAGAAGTGTGTGTGAGTTTGTAAAGTGTGTGTAGAGAGTAGAGATCATCGTGATGTTTTCTTATAACCGTGTTTTCAGTCACCAAAAATGGCGGTTAAAAAAAAAAAAAACATCCTGAAGTATCTGAACAGGAAAAGCTGTTGGAGATAATAAAATACTGGCACATGCTCCCCAGTTTTTCTGAAACGCAGTTGGGTGGTTCCTGCAGTCCCACACAATGACGACGCCCAGGTGGTCCAAACTGGAGGCAGGAGACAGAGCACTGTTGTTTACAAACAAATCTCCTCCCACATCATCCCATCGACTTAAATCAGAGGCCACATTCAGCCACATGCCCTCTTTTAGAGGGCCGGTAAACGGATCATTATTAACCTCTAACTTTAAACTTTTGAGTTTTTCTTTGTTGGATCGGAGTTTACATGATGAAAATGCCGTCATGGCAGCATCACCGATATCTCAGCTCAGGTCTCAGTGTTGTCTGCTACTCTCAGGAATAACATGCATAGAAATCAGTGTTTTCTTAACTTTATTACAGTTTGTTTGGTTTGGCTGGATTGGAGCCTCTTACTGGCCGGTTTTGACCCACAGACCGTATGTTTAACACTCTTAAATGCGTGTATTCATCCCAATTCGTTTCATGTGATAACCGATGAGTATTGTCATTGCATTAATATCATGCACTCCTAGTTTGCACTCTCATTCTTGAAAATACCTCATAAAAGTTGTCCAAATATTTGTGTCGCTTCAGGTTTAAAGACTGCAGGATGGAAATGATCATCATGAGAAGGAAAACAGAAGGTTTAAGCTGATTAAATAGTTCCTTCATTTTTATTTCTACAGCACCAAATACCACACAGTCATTTCAAGGCACTTTTACAGACAAAAAAACTGTTCCACATGTGAAAGTGGAAGAGACGGTTGAAAGAAAAAAATCCCCTTTAACAAGAGGAAGCGTAAAGAATCAGACGGGGGTGGAGACATTGTGCTGTTGGAGGTTAGAGGACAGAGATCGAAAGCAACAAACAGACAAAAAATACACTTCTAGTGAACTTACCTGACTCCACTGAGCGTCTTTGTGGTACATTGTGAAGAGTCTGTGTTGACGATGTGTTTCTACATCAGTCAGTGTTGTGAAATGAGTCTTTGTGTTAAATAGCTGCAGAGATCGATGAGCTAAACCGATTGTGTGTGAAGGTGCTTTTGTGTGCTGGTTTGTGAGACTCTCATTCATCAGCTCCAACTCCGCAGCCGCCGGGCTAATCAGTCCGGTATCGACCCCCCGCTGGAAGGATTTTCTCCTCCTGCTGACGGGGACGTCCCGATCGATGCAGCTTCTGATCTGTCGGAGAACCGACACACGGAGAAATGTCGTCCGGCTTGTTGCATTTCAGCAGCACAATCGTGTAGCGACGTGTCGCGGCTGCGATTTCTGCATTACACTCCTTTCCTCTCGTCTTCCTTCTCGTCTAACGGAAGCTTTCATCCACCCGTCTGTTTGCTGCGCCCGTCTCCTGAGATGTGGTCTATATTCAAAGAAGGCCCGGCTGCAATGTGCGCGTTTAGAAAAAAGTAGGACGACACGTGACGTTTCTGTTGTCAAAAAGCACGACTCCGAGCTCTCTCTGTTCCAAAGGTCCCTCAAAGGATGCTGGGAAAGTGCTCGTACAGCAGCCCTCTGGTAACAACTCGCTCTGGTGTTTTGGGGGATTCGCTCATAAAATAACTGTGGTTTCTTATAACTCATTTAAATAAGATTTGTGGACATTTTTTAGCATCTTGTACCGAATCTTCAGCTACATCAGACTTCTGTCTGCTTTCCTCTTAACTGAACCACTAATTTTAATTCCAAGGTATTTAAATAACTCTGCAATAAGCAGCTGAAGTCTTTTTAAAAGCTTAAGGTTGGGATGAACTTAAAATCCAAACAGTAACTTGTAGCCGCCTGACTTCATAACGCAATAATTATATTCAAATGTTGCTTTCTACTTATTGAATCAATTTATTGTGATTATATGAAATAAAACTGCCCCAATATTATACTGAAATGAGTTGTACCCAGGGCTTATAGAATACAGTTCATGTTTAATATGACAATGTGACACTAAAGCATATTGAATTAATACAAATGTCAAACTGATGCAGAACAGGAGGAAGTTGTAATAAAAATGAGTGGAAGTTGCAGGTCTGACTTGCTGCGCTCCTTCATCGCTTAGTCGTAAAAATAAAAAGTAATTTGGTGTCACTGAAGGTCGGCCGTGCATCCTTATGTTCTGTTATGGGAATTATTCCACATTGAGAACGAGGCCACTCCCACAGTGTGAATATGGAGCAAAGAGTGATCTCAGACTGAGTTCTGTCAAACCACACCGGAGAGGAAACGTGGAAAAAACTGACATTTTGAAGAATATAGTTGATTTGAAATGTTATCGCTCTGTAAAAGAGGAAGGCAGTTTTCTCAAGGAACTTTATCTGCTTTTAAACACGAGTTTAAATCTGTTCACTATTAAATTCTTCACGTTGCTCCTGTCATTATAAATAGAGTCCAAGACGTGAACTAATAATTCCATCAAAGTTTTCTCAGTTAAGACTTTAGGTACAGATAAGACTGCAAGCAGTTTGAGCAGCAAAGTAATAAAACAAAGTATTTCTGGCATCATTTATTTGCACTAACTTTGATTTAATGTATTATTTTAATGTCAAGCGGCCCATAAATGACTCGCAGAGTAAACTTTGCCCATTTCTGCTGTCGGCCTGTGAATCCTGAAGATTATGTGGGAAAGAAATCCTCCATAGAAAATCATTTTGTAATGATTTCCCCCCTAATGTGAAGCTAAGGCAACAAGAAGAGTCTCTTCTCCTGTTTTTTAGAGTAAAGTGATGAAGAAAGGCTGTAAAACGTTGACTTAAATCAATATTTAAAATCATACTTTTTTGTTTTTGCTTCTCTGTCCTGGTTTGATTTCCAATAGGTTGTTTTTGTTTGTCTTATTCTTTGCTCAGCCTCCTGCGGGATTGTTTCTCAGGATTCAAAAGTTTCCTTGTGTTTAAACGTTGTTCGTCAAGTAACTGAGGCTCGAGCCTTAGCCGGGTCTTTGTCGCAGGTTTAATGTTTGTCACGCTGCAGGAATGTGATCCAATCTAAGAAGTGATTTTAGGACAGTGTGTTCTTTTTGTCTGTAGGTTAAACATTCGACTCAGAGTTCAGCTGCTAAATGAATGAAGCAGTGCCGCTGATGAGAAGCATGAGGACTGATGATGAGCTGCTGCTCGTTTCTTGTTTCTGTCTCTTTTCTTCCTTTTGGAAGCTTTGTTTTAAAATCTCTCAGATCATCTTTCCCTCTTCCACATCAGTTCTCTCTTATAGTCTGGATGCATCACGTTTGATGTTTCCACAGATTCACACAGAGTTCATGTGGCTCCATGACTCTAGAGCAGCACCTAGTGGTAGAAAACAGGAAGTGCCCCAAACAGTGAAAGCCCCTCTGTTCACCTCCAGCTGATTTTTCTGAGAGCAAATGGACTGTGGAGACGTCGGGAGACACAATGGAGGAAATTAGACGTGATACTGAACTGCAGGGGCAGAATTGTGGAAATCTGAGAGGAAAAGATGTGTCGGATCCTGAAGGAGCTGCGGTCCAACTGAATGTTTAGAATTGAAATCCAACAAAGGGTTGAGCTCAGCAACACATCGAGACGGAGCCGAGAACATGCTATTGTTGAAAGACACTGCGACACTGTGTTCTCAAATGTTCCCTCATTAACATAAACACACACACACACACACACACACCATTGTGAAAGCACGGCACCAAAAGCTTTAGTACGAATTGAAAATCTCATTAAAGCTATTTGATGCAAGCTTCTTGTTAATTTGGCTTTTTTTTTTTGTAAAATCAAAGTTCAAGTTAATGATGCACAATCACAGCGAACAAGCTTCTGCTTAGATAATGTAATTTGCAATCCAGATTATATTTATTCTCCCATCAAGTGTCTTAGTAAAATATTGTGGATTTGTTGGGTTTTTCTATGTTAAAAGCACCAAGAGATGACTGTGTTGTATTTTGTGCTATATAAATAAAGTTTAATTGAATTGATCATTGCAGATTAGACTTGAATAGTAAAACAAATGTGTATGAGGCTGAAATATGTAAAATGTAGTTGAAAAGATGCAATAACACTTATTAAAGTTATTAAATGATTCATTATTAATAACTTTGTTCATGTAGCAGCTTTCTTACGTGAAGTGCCGCTTAAAGAAAACAAAACAAATTAAAACAAAGCAGTCGGATACGAAACAGTTTTTAGCTGATTTATCAAACTCCTCACAGATTGTTTGCTCGATATTGACTTGTTCATAGTTTCAGTGCATATGAACAACTTTTGTTTCATTACAGGAAAGTTCAACGTTTAATGATTTTAAAGTGCCGCTTGAAATATTTTCAGTGGTCTGGTTTCTAAAGTGTAAAAACAATGTTGGTTTTTTTTAAAGACAATCTGATTGTCTTGAACAAAAGTGAAATATAGTAAATATAGAAGCGATGAAATTTCCAAAAAAATGACACTGAAATGTAGATAAATTAGTAGAAATACAGGCGACAATATGCTGGTACAATGGTCGTGTGGAAGTGAAGTGGTGGGAGTAGAGTTTAAAAATGTCCTGAGGTGTTTGTAATGGGAAACTGGTTGGACCACGTACAGCCTGCGTCTCCTTTAAGGCCCGCGAGACGCAACAAACGGTGACGTCAGGGAGTCGATTCACCACATTTGATCTCCATCAGGTGCATTTAATCCCTAACGCCAAACTAAATGCAGTTCAATGTTCGTTTTGATTCTGTTACTTTAAATGAGCAGAAATGTCTCGCAGGGCAACTTCAAACTGTCTTTGTTCTTATTTCCTCGTAAATGTGTCCTCCAGTGACGCTCGGAAAACATGTAATCTGGTGGCGGGTTGATTCTGGGAGATGATAATTGGACATTTAGCACACCACGAGCCTCAAACACAAAGTTCTAGAGCGGAGGATAAACTGTCCCTCAGGATGAAGGCAGACTGTTGCGACAGCCACGTCTGCTTGTTGCCGTGATGTTGCTGGGGAAGATGTCGTGGACTTGATGTTGCTCCGAGCAGCAGACCGACTGCCAACACGACTCAACCAGCCGTTTGTTCGGTTTGTCTCTTTGTCTCCGGCGCCGCTTTGAGCCGAGCTGCTTGTCAGTCGTGTCACTCTGGTCTGAGACTGCGGCGCCACCACAAAGCCTCCCTCTCGGAAAGTCACCAACTCAAATGTCTTTTAGTAACGTGGTGTATTTTATGAACTCTACTGAAGGATCGTTAATCCCGAGCTAACGGTTATTAGCGTTCACGTGTGTCCACATCAACTGGAATGTCAAAACACAACTCATCACTTATACAGTTTCTGTTTGCAGTAACTCGTTGTAGGTTTTTCTTTTGTCTACTTTTTTGTAATGATTTGCATTTTAAAGACAAACAAAACAAAATCTTTTTTCCCCCCACCATTTAATAGAGTTCCACAAATCAAGTCTTCGACAATCCTTCACCACTGATAGGATTTATTACTTACAAAAATATAAAGTAACAGAAGATAAATCTATTTTAGGAGAAGGAGGAAAACTCTCTTCATTCTTCCAGCTGAACTTTCTCAATTTTTCTGACTCTTTCTTACGTTTAGTGTTTCGATTGGCATCATTGAATAATTTCTTCACTTTTGTTTTTGTTTCACTTGATATAGAAGGTATTAATATAGAAGTCTTATTCGCTTTCCTCTTTGATTTGTAGTTTAAGTCTCTACTACCACGGAGGTAGAACCTTTCTTCCGGAACACTCGTGGTTTTCTCTCGGAGTTCAACAGTTTTTTCTCCGTCTGATTTGCAACAAGTGTAATTTCCTATGTACCTTTTGGTTACTTTTCAAAAGGGGCTTAAATGAAACAAGATCAACTTATTCTACTTGATCTTTAACATCATCGCCTGACGTGCTGCAGTGAAAAGTGAATGACTTGATGTCGTTTAGGGTGGAGCCGGTTCTGAGCGTGGTCTTGTTTTGTCTTCCAGAAGCCAGCGTGAACTCGTCGATCCAGGTGGACTCCACCGCCCGGGGCTCTGCGGCCGCCTGGGCCATCCTGCCCGTCTGTGAGGACAAACCGCAGCGTCGCTGCCGCACTTTGTAAGTCGACTTTGCTGGAGTTTGTGGAGGCGTTACTGTGTTCTGTGTGTCCTGCCCAGTGCTGCTGGCGATGGCTGCGGCAGGCGGGTACCTGATGTGGAGGAACTGGCAGCTGAAGAACCAGAAGAGCATGAACTTCGACAATCCCGTCTACCTGAAGACCACAGAGGAAGACCTCAACATCGACATCACGCGGCACGGCGCCAACGTGGGACACACCTACCCCGCCGTGAGTGACCTGATAGAAGCTGCACCTTTATACACACTTCAGTTCTTTTCAAAAATGAAAAATACATTCACTGCAACTTGAAATAGAAATTAATTAGTTATTGGTTGCTGTCATATTATTCAAAATCTACTTGTGAATATCTTTAAAATATATTTCCCATAAAGGTATCTGCACAAAGAATAAACCAAAACGACACCATTAACGCTCGTTTCCACACTAAAGTCGATTTGGTCACAAACAAACCAGAATTTAGAGCCATCAAACTGCCGCAATGGTTTCTGGGATATCAAAGATGACATCGCTGTTACTTCAGTGAAAATATCAGCATTTGACCAAAGCAGCCTGAAAAAAAACCAGACTTTCTCAAAGAGTGTTCAAGCCACAAGAAGCGTCTGAAATGTTGAGAAACGGATTATTAATCGTCGTTCTACTGCAAATCCAGATCTCAAGTGTAAAACAGGATCTTGTGACACGATGACTCGGGAAAGTTCAGGTGAAAGTTCAGACCTTCCGCGAAATCTAAACGCTAGAAACACGCGTTTGTCGGAGGGTAATGACGAATTTCCTTCGAGGTATTCACAATGTGTCAGAGATGAGTATCAACTAAAACTGGGTTCTACATTTTTAATCTTCTCCGTGTGGATTCTGGTAGAGTTACTTTAAATAATCCTTCCTAGTTATACAGTTGTGACACAGAACTATATGTCTGGGTTTTCAGTAATGATATAAAACAAAATGTGTACAGACACGACATCAACAATTATTGGATATTTATACTAGCTGAGCCCCCGGGAAATATTCCCGCATAAGTGGGCAGAAGCAAATAAAATCCTAATTTGTGGGGATGTTATTTCAAATTTGTATCTGTTTCCCATACTTTTGTTGTTATAAAATCATAAATAATTTCCCCTTTCCCTGGAGCACAACCTGTGACCGAGAAAATTCTGTGATGGCCGCCACCGTATTAATATCTAGATAATTTTAGTTTATTTCCAAGATATTATTGGCATCTTAGTGGCTTTATTGTATTTAATCTGGCCAGAAGGTATTGCATTACTAACCATTATTATATTATTGACTTTAAAAAAAAAAAAAAAAAAACTTGTTTAAAAACAAATTCATGCTTAAAGCTGCATATTTTCCTGCTCAGTCATCACTGAACCGCCTCAGACGTTTCTGAATTTGGAGGGAAAAAAGTCAAGGATCTATGCGGAGTCGGTCAAATAAATAAAAAGAAAAGGCAGGTGCTAAGTGCTACAAGTTATTTCAAACTTGGCGGATTTATAAGGAAATTCCTCTGAATCACGGCCGATCTTTGATGTTTTGCATGTGAGAACAGTTTCTTGGCAACGAGGTCAAAGAAGAGAATATTTTAGCACAAAATTGAATTGCGATTGAAATATCTTTTCAAATTCCACACGTCTAAAAACTTCTACTCCAAAAGTAAAATTACTGCATATAAAAGCTCAACTTGAGTGAAAGCTTCACAAAACGGTTTCCTTCAGCTAGTTTGACAGCAGCTCTTTTTAAATCCTCCTCCTGTTGCACTAGATGATTCCTTTCAGGTGGAATAGAAAACAAATTCAAGCAAGGTCGGTTAGAAAGAGGATGAAATGAGCCGGACATGAAGGTGGTCGAAGTAATTACGTGACAGCAGCTGGTTGCATAAACTGTGCGACTCGTAAACAAAACCTCACCGAGCAGCTCCAATGATTTCTCCCTGTTGCAGAAGGTGAAGGTCATCGCATTAATGATCTCAGGCCGACCTCCGACCTCCGCTAATCCTCCCGACATTGTCGGACGTGCTCAGATTAAACAGATTAATCTCACACTCAGAAGAGATGGACACAAACCTCCGGCTCACCCGACGGCTGCAGCCGACAGGAGTGTTTTGTTGTCAAATCTAAAAGGAATAATGTTTGTTTGTTGTCCAGCTGGTTGGTATAAATAATTCAGTTTTCACTGAATGTGAAGAAAAGTACAGCATCCTCCAAATCTTTCTATTGTAAAAAGTAGAAACTGTAGAACAATGAGTTTGCTCTGCAGTGAGCAGAGTGCATTATGGGAGCAGGCGTGTTCTTCTCCTTGACATCTAACTAATATAAATCTCTCTCTCCTGCTCCAGATCTCCATCGTGAGCACAGACGACGATTTGTCCTGATCAAGTTGGCTGTGGAGTTTGTTTGTTTGTTCTTTTTTTCTTTGTCCGTCCCGCGGCAGCTGACGGC
>OMNM01039907.1:0-10581 GCA_900302745.1 Parablennius parvicornis
CCGCGCCTATAGCTCATCTGATGCGTGTGAATGTGGTGAAAGTTGGCCAAAAGAAATAAGCTTTCTTTGGGTGTCAACAAAACACCTTGTGATACTCAACATTGAAACAATAATGTTGCATGCAGTGTTTCTTTAATGGATCAGACGTTGTTGTGGGGATTCCAGAATTCGCCCGTGCAGTATATGCGAAGTAATTAAATATCTTATTACTTCAATCAGGATCAATTCTTTGACTTTCATTACTCCTAGTTGTGGCTAGATTCAATTTGTCACTAAAACAAGTTTAATAAATTGTCTGTAAATTGTTTTTTATTTGAAATCTAATGCTTTTTTAATGGGATTTGGCATACAAGTTCATACATGATTGAATAATAATAGCTGATTTATATCGGGTTTAAACAACTGTCATGACTGAGAAATACGTTCAAGTAGAGGCAAGAGGTTCCCTCCCAGACCAAATTAGTCCTTAAATTGGAGGTGATTTCATTATTTACAAATTACTCAGGAGTAATCATGTATTGTTTTGTTCTCTGTATAAGCCAATCACATTTTTCTTTGAGCTTGCATGCATTCGTTGGCTCATTTTCCAGCAGCGGTGGGGAACATGCTCTAAACACAAAAGGCCGACAGGGTGATTTTATTAGTTCTCTCTGGAGGCAAATCACTTACATCAGTCATAGACTACACAAGCTACTTTTGAGCTTTCAAATATGGTGTTTCCATTGCGTTCATTCTTTTCTTTCCCTGTCATTACATCTGAAGGACAGACACCCCCCTACTTTCTTTTTTTTCTTTTTTTTTTTTTTTTATCATGGCAAGGTG
This sequence comes from Parablennius parvicornis, assembly GCA_900302745.1. Taxonomy (NCBI): domain Eukaryota; kingdom Metazoa; phylum Chordata; class Actinopteri; order Blenniiformes; family Blenniidae; genus Parablennius; species Parablennius parvicornis. The sequence goes on from OMNM01039907.1 coordinate 823, forward strand.
TCACTATAAAAATCACAGGTCTGTGTGGTGGTTCATACCAGACGGGTCACCTGTCTGTGCAGCCACCTGGAGGGAGGTGAGAGAACACAGCAGGCTGTCAATCAGGTCTAACAACACAGTTTGCAGGAGAAAACCTGGAAGAATAAAAAAGGAACGGGAGCCAACAAAAGGAGGGGTGTGCCATGACATTTATGTGGGTGTTGGTACAGAAAAGAAACTGTCTGGACTCAACGGTTTTTTTTTTTTTTAAACTTCAACACCCCCATCTATACGTGCATGTGTGTGTGTGTCCTTTTGTGAGTTACTTTTGACTCAATTACAGCCACAATTATAAGTTATAAGAAATGTTTTTCTCTTGAAGGATGGCATAAAATGAAAGCGTTCAACTTCATTGCCATGGTGCATTGCCATTGAATTTATTAGCCTTTCATCATCACCGCATACAGAATCTCATTTGACGAGGCTATATGGACATATTCATACATTCATATATACATATATTTAACATAAGTATAAAATCCATAAGTGGAAAATTTTATCACTGTTTGCACTCCTGTCTCACAGTCAAAATAATCTTGCTGACGTTCCTGGTGAAGGCCTCCTGGAGTGTTTTCAATGTTTTCCCTGAGGATCTTTTCTGAGTCTTCCAACTTTCTTCCAAAGTCTTGTTAGTCTATTTTATGTGTATGAGCAACCTAGTTGTGAATGTCTGAATCAACAAAAAGTTGAGCACCCTTGAAAATCAATACAACTGAGCTAGTTCATTGCAAAATGAGATATCGTGTGTTTGTGAATCGAAGGTGTGACCAGTTTATTTCGATATTGAGGAAAAGTTTGAATGAAGTATTTAAAAAACATTCAATTATCTTCAGTAATTAATGACAGTGTCTATCTACAAAAAGCTGATGCCAAAACAAATCTGGAGAACGTCTGCAATAAATAAATGGCCAGATTGCAAAAATACTCAGGGATTTTATCGAAGACGGTAAATGAAGTGATTTAGTGTCTGCACACAGGAGGTCTGTCTGAATACTAATATTTGTTGACAGTGATATCAGACTTATCAAGCAACTAACCACAACCTTGACAAAATACTTTCCAGCCCCTTTCCATGGAAGGGCATAGATATACGGAGCCCCTAAAGGGACATCGTAAGAAAAAATGTAAATACACCCCTGTCGTGCCCACGCGAGACTATGTCATAATAGACTATGTATTTCTCATTGATATACTGTTAACATTTTCTTTGTTTTTACATACATGACATTATGGGACAATAATTCCTACTTGGATGCTGAAGATGTGCCACTTTATTTCTGTTTTGATACAACATGCAAACTCCTAATTATAATCCTCATACCAAAAAAAAACCCATATATAAATATATATTTTTTCTTTTACATTTTCATAGCTGTTTAGAGTTGATAGAGTTTATAGTGAGTCACCACATATAACACAAAGTAACAGTAATAGCTGTATAGGATTTTTGTTCAATTTCAACGTTTCCATAACATGGCAAAAGAAAGTGGTTTCATTTCATGAAGCTCATGATGATATTAAAATGAGTTGAGTTAAAGTTTCTCATTCACCTTGAAACTGAGTGGTCTCTATTGAACTTCCGCCTTAATTTTGTTATACCAACATCAACCACAAGAGGTTGCATACACATATAAATGTCCCGTTTCTGAAGCTTGTGCAATGTGGCCTATAATTAAAGTAATTAGGAAGCAAAGATAAAAAGAGTTGTGGAGGATAATACGAAAAGAAATGAGCTATGCTTCAGGCTGATTACTTTTATCTACATAAAATGCAGTTTTATCACCAGTCAAGAATCCACATCACCTACTTCACTGAAACTGAGTAATAACACTGGTTGTTAACTCTGTGCTACACTATATAATTTCTAGGGATTGGACTTCTGAATAAAAGTTCTGCAGATGTCTGAAGGCGATGTGGTATTCCTTGCCAGGGTGTTGGATTTGTTAGTACAGTGAGGGGTTTGTTATTGGTATTAAAGCTGGTTCCTAAGGCATTAAAGTGAAACTGGTGAGCAAAATAATTCAAATAAAATAAAATCATACTGTCAGGGCCAGGTCAGAATTTACTTGGAAAACATTGAAATGACCAGGGGCATGTGGAGATGGTGCTGGTGTACTGATGGTGAATCTTTATTGAACTCCCCAAAAGTGCCGAATATCCAAAATATCACACTGAACTATAAAAAGAGAAAAAAAGAAAAAAGAAACACTGCAGTGAACGTAACATGTCACCTTCACTAGGAAAACACACACACACACTGAGCCCAATTGAAAAACCCTTGTTTACCAGTTTTACTTCTTTATCTTCAAAACGTTTTCTTGTCTCGTCAAAATGACAATGCCAATAGTCTTAGCTTCAGTCGTCCTCATGTCATTTATCATGAAATTCATCTCATCTTTACTCCAAAAGTGAGTTTTTGTTGACTTTCCCTGCTGCGCTCACACGTGCTCATAATTGCTATGTTTTATCTGAAGCTGACAATGAGAAGCGTCTTTTTCTTGTCTTTGATTTTCCTTTCTTTACACGTAAAACACAAAATAAATTGGTGAATGTTGTAAAAATGCACAAAGATGTCAGAGTGGTGGAGAGAAATATCAGTGTTATACTGCTTTGTGGAGATGAGATAACTGCTGTCATCTGATAAAGAAAATCATATTATGTCACCTACAATATTACTTTAATGATCAGATAAATCTGAATTGGATGATGATACATTTTCTTGTGTGTTCTTTAAACTGGCCCTCTTCTACTTTTGGCTCACTGGGAGATTTTAACCAGTTTAGGTTTAAAGTGCACACTACCTCTTACTGTACATGAGGGCGTAACATTGTGTGATACCGCTAGATTAGAGTACTTTTTTTTATTTTATTTTAGAAATGACAGTAATGTAATGTCTGGACTGTGAGTCACACTTCTATTGAATTGTTTGTCAAATCATGTAATTTATATTAAAAGCAATTTTTATGATCAAATGTATAATATAATTGGTCATTGGTCATACCAGCTGTGACCCCTAGATGTCACTGTATGACAGCAGAGTGCTGCTACACTAAAAAAAGTACATTAATACTGCATTTGCCTGACACAACAAGAAAAATATTGTTAAAAAGGTAAAGCAGCCCAGCAGAATTTAAAATGATGATCAAATATGCAGCTGGAAACAGAAAGAGAGCAGCAGAAAGAGTTCAGAGGTTGTAAGAAAACTGTGACAGAGCGGAGAAAAACAGAGAAACGTAATATGATGAAGAAAACAAACAAAGAAGTTCGAAGAATATAAGGTGCTGGACCAGATTTATCAATGGAGCAGTTATATCTGGAAATAGAAAATAAATGTTATACACCAATGATATCGTGAGTCTTGATTTTGTTTTTTGTTTTTTTTTTAATGATTTCTCCTTTATGTTTGTCCCCCAAAATTTACTTTCTGCTGCATATGTTGATCAGTGCAGTAGCATACATCTTAGTTTTTCTACATCCTCACAACACTGATATTGATCACAGTTCTTATTTCTGCTAAATGAATGGTGTCCTGTTTATTCCTGTGTGATCCTCCTGCAGTCTTAGTAAAACGTAAGACTCTCCCACCAGGATGATTCCTTTGTTGACGGAGCAGACAAATCAGCTAAGTAGTGTAGCATATCAACAGCTTAAATATATTTAAATAAGACAAATAAGCTATTGTTCATTGTGTGGCACATTCTATTGATGTAACACTGCTGTGAGCACTGTTTGTTGTTGTTGTTGTTGTCCATCTACCAGGCTGGCTGAAACAATTGCCTTTCAACTGGATGTGCTTTGTGTGTGTGACTTTTTGCATGCTAGTGTGAAAAATATTTCATGATGTGCTTTCTTGTTGAAAATAAATGAGAATGTTCAGTCACATGCTGGAAAACAGATTAAATAAGACCTGAGCAAGGTTGGAACTGGTTGCAGCCACTGTAAATCTACCCAAGACCTTCAAACAATGTGTTTTTTAATTGTAAAAGTTTTAGGATTCATACAAATGAGTAGTGCTAACTGCTTATTTTTCTCCGGAAATTCAATGTTTACCACCTCAGTAGACCAAGCATGACACAGCCGTTCTATTTCTGTTTATGTGCTTCATCTTTCAAGAACATTTGAAGTTTCGTGAAAGGGTTTTTACATTTTGGATGATAAACATGTCGTGGTGACTGTTAATTACATTAGCTGTTATTAATTTTCACAACAGTAGTGTAAAGAGCTTAATAAAGCAGAAACTATTCAAATTCTAATTAATATGGAGAAATATCAGGGCAATGCTTCGGGCAATATTGAGGTGACTTTTCAATATTTGAATTATCATTCTCACTTTGCATGTAATACTACATTAATTTGTGTATCAAGGTAACCATAGGAAAACTTTCGTATTCATCATCGCAGATGGGAAAATCAGAGTTTAATTGCACTGTGCAAATGTCCCAAGGTGAAAAATATGACTTGGTGTTTGATGAGGAGTTTTTGCAAAGAAAGCAATAATGTTTGTTATTTTATATGTTACTTTCAGAGTATTGAATATGGAAGATAGGACATTTTAGGCATAATAAATCACGATGCCTGATCTAAATTTGTGTCTAATTTAAAGAGAGACATTGTTATGAAATTGAATTTCTGATTAATACACAGGATGTTTTGTTTAAAGGTTTAAAAATTATTAGACACCACTGAATAAACTTTATGTATAGCATTTGAGTATTCAATGCCTCCGTGCACTCTTATTTTTGTAAATTAAAGAATAGTCATAATTTTTTAACATAACCATCTTGGTTCAAACCAATATATTGATATTTTTCCAAACAAGCTACAAAGAGTTCTTCAAAGAGAATTTTTATCAGCAACTAATGACTAATTTTGACATCCTAAAATTGTCACTGTAACCAGTTGACATTTATCTTGTTACATCTTAACTAGCCAGATAATCCAATGAGATTTTGTTCACACTATTTGTGAGCAGCTGTGGCCAAGGTTAGAGAAGGAGCTTTGGGATCTCAGTGTCACCGGTTCAATTCCTGAGTGTGTGGGCTGAGTCAAATGCAGAGAACTTAAGTTCCCCATAGTGAGGAATAAAATATTATTTATCTCTCCATCTATTTACACAGATGTAATTATGTAAGGTACATGATTTGTATGTGCACACTGTTGACCTGTCATGAAAGCCATTTTCTTCTGTCAAATGTACGCAACGCCAGTACAAGCAACTTCGGCATTTTTGCTGTCAGCCCTGTGTAATGTATTGATGCAAGAGACGGCTGACCACATGTCAACACGTTCATAGATTTTTGCACTGCACCCACGGGACTGGAAGAGGGAAAAAAAAAAAAAATAAATAAATAAATACATGAAAAACGAACTTAATTGGACCCTTCTCTGATAAGGGCTCAATATATATTGAGTAAGCAGGGGTCATCAATAAATTCTACGGTATTCCGAATGAGGAAGCAAGGAAACAAAAGTAGATCTGATAGAGTCAATCAGCAGCAATTAATCTCAGTTATGGGTGAAGGTATAGCTGGGCTGTAAAGTGTCTCACACCCCCGGTGTCATTACACACTCAGATGCCTGCGGCCTTTAAAGAGGCATGCCGGGGTGGTCTATTTGTGCATCAGACCGTGCGTTGTGAGCAAGGCCAGGGACATTACCCTCGCTGTGTGTCACGACATTGCAGCCTCATGATGGTAACCCACAGTGAGGCAATCTGTGAAAGGACTTTCTCAATGTTGGAATGCAAATGCCACTCACTTTGCATAACATTGCAATGTTTTCTTAAACCCAACGTGCTGTGTAAAAGATTTGACCTCTGAACAATTAAATTTAATTAAAAAAAAAAGTAGTAATCACCAGATAAGCTCCGTATTGAACAGAGAATAACTCAAATAGGGCAACTTAAGCACCTAAACATTTTTGTAAGAGACACTAGCGGATTATTTCAAAGAAAATTTAGGGATACAAGCAAAGCAAAACTATCGAAAAGCTGCGTAAAGCAGCAATAAATAGATGAACAGATGGAAAGATTGCACAAAATAGTAGGGATCTATGAAAGCTCAAAAAAATACAATAATTAAACAAGATTTTGATCAGAACAGGATATAAGAGAGCTCAGAATAGTTTTAGTTACATGGTGAAAACATCCCACTATCTTTACAGAACTTTTCTACTATAACTATGCATCCGATTGAATTTTTTACAACAAAAATTGAAGACGATTAACACACTGACTGCCTTTTTTTTCTATATGCGCCTTTATGGCATTGATATTTAGATATCTTTTTAAACTTTATGCTTTACATAAGTTAAATATACATTCCCTTGTAATCTTCTCTAGTTATTTAAATTTATTCAAGTTGCATTCAAGTTAAATTCTGTCGAGATTATTTCACTTGTGTATAGTCTCAATAAAGTTGCAAACCTGAAGAGTGTAAATGTTTGTATCTGAAGTAAAATTGATCACACTTCTTACAAACCGCTTTTATGCTGATGACATGCAACTCTGTCTGTCTTTTGATCTAGCTTATACACACACTAAATATATTCACATGAAAGCCTTCATTGCTCTCAGATTTGAATAATTGACTACAACATAGTACAAATGAAAAAAAGAAAAAAAAATTCCAGGTATGGCAGTCTTAAGGCATGTCAAACAATTGCACTCCCATGTCAACTGAGAACTAATAATTTAATGCAAAGTCATTATAACACCCAAGATATGATTAAACGGTATTGTACTATTGTTCACCAGATCTAATTCATCCAAACTCTAGTTAATTAGAATCCTAGACCCCTCAAGAAGTCTAGGATTACTTTTGAGTAACATTTGCATGACTGCTTGTATGTTTTATAATAAATCTAGGTCTCGCCTCTGAATGTTTGGTTCCTTATGATCCTTAGTGTAGACTGATCTCCTGTGATCGGTCTCACTGTTTCTCATCTACTAATGTGTTGTATAATAAACATTTTGTTGTATTAGATTTAAATTGGTCCTTTTAGTTTCACAAAAAAACAACAGTAAAATGCAAATTTTTCCTCTCAATCCTGAAGTTAATTGTTTTTGCCATGATACATAGCATAGTTGAATATCTAAGGACATGTTTTTAAGTCTTTCAACCTTTTAGCTTTCTTTGGAAAGTTAATCTGGTTTGATAAATTCAGTTTTTGTGTCATAGTACTCTGAGACAATGGCACTTACATGCTAATTCATCCATTGGTATTCTAGTGTGTTCGTGAATGTGATTTGAAGTGGAAGACGTCAAGCATTCATATGACAGAAACAAACATTATGTTGTTTCACCCCATTGTAATCCTCGGTGTTTTTAGATGGCATAATGCATCCAGGTTAAATATCTAAAAGAAATCCCCATGGTATATTATTTATATATAACCTTGCATGGATGATAAAAAAAAAAAAACCCTCCCATTTTAGTGTGTTGTAGATTAATTTGTTCATCCATGAAATCAGATGTTTTTAAGATGCAAATCAATGAATCCAGGGGTTTTCATGATACATTAACCTTATATGTACTTAATGCAAATGTTATTTGGCTTGTCAGCACAACAAAAACAAACAAAATAAGTGGAGGGAGACGAAATCAGAGATGAGATTCTTCTCTTTGTAATTAAATATGTTTATTATTGTCGTCACTCTTATACTGTATACTTTATTTTGTCATCTCACAATGGCGATTAGAACTCAATACAGCAAAAGCGATAACAAAAGGTTCTTCCTACACAGAGAAAAGAAAAAGAAAACCTTTTGACTTTCAGTGGTTCACAGTTGCCCAATGAGTCACTGGCTGGGTTTCATTCCATTTAAGGATATGTACTTATCCTGAAGGACATCAGGCTTGTATTCTTGTCAAATGAGGACCAGCAGACAATTTGACCCCGTCCGTGGCAGCAGTTGATAGGTTCAGGCCTCATGTTAACAGTTTGACACCTTTACAATACTCTTGCCGCTCTCATTCATGACACTTCTGCTCCTTGACCATTTCTTGAGGGTGCCTAGCTGCCAAACAGGAAGCATCACAGATGACAAGTGCCATATTTCCATGCCTGCACTAAGAAGCCCAAGGACTGACTGCCCCTTTTTTTTTAACCCCTACTTGTTTTCAGTGCAATTACAGTTTCCTTTTGAAATGGTGAAGGTGAATATCATAGGAGGAAGGTCAAATATCCAGGATAGACACCGTATATAGGAAAAGTGTTTGTGACCGTGTCAGAGTTATCTGTGTGTGTACCACGAGGTCACCCTCACCCTACCATCAGTGTGGTAGGAGGAAGGGAATCACTGGAAGGCTGGGAATAAAAATACAAACCTATTTGTATGAGGTTACCCATTGAATATAATGATTTTTCATGTATTGAATGCAATCATGAGGTTCCACATGGTTTTCTGCTGGGACACATTCATGTTTTGTATAGGAAATATTATGAGTAGGAAACTTATCTATGAAACCATATTGCTCCAATCAGCTGCTGAAACTCCAACCTTGTCTCGATTAAATTCCGGATGAATTGTATTCGAATGTCCGATAGAGCAGAAGATTGCGTGTGTGACACAATTTCTTGACCATATAGTCACATTGGATGGAAATACCTACACCAATTTGAAATGTCAGTCTTGTTATTTAATACACGAGAGACTATAGGACAACCTTCTTAACTCTGACTTTTAACAAAAATTAAGTTACAGGTTTGCCTGTAATATCACTAAAGCGCGTTTATTCCTATTTTTGATTAATCATTTTTGAAAAGTTTCCATTTGTTTTGAAGCATCATTTGTCCTCAGTTAGTTTCTTTTCACTGTAATATCTATCGTAGCATTTAAAATGTGTTTTTTCAACACAGAAACCCTTCATGACCAAGCTATTATAAACATTAAAGAAGCTTAAGCAAAGCATAAATCCACCAAAGAAGAAGATATAACAAAACATAACAAGGCAGTAGCTATTGATTTTGCATGTCAGAGAAAAGTGCCGGACTCAGTTTACTTTTCAATCCAATATATGAATAAGTTAAAGAAGTTAAAACACATTTTAAAAAGTTAACAACAAAGTTAGTATTTATGTCACTAACTATACTTTTATTGTGCCAACCACAAACTCAAATGTATGACACAAATTTATGTGTACAATGCAGCTAAAAATGTGAACATAATTTCAATTACAGGAGCAAGAGTTTAGTTATTGGGAGCAAATGCAAAGAATCACGCTCCATTGTATTGCTTGAGCAAACGTTATGTTTCAAACAATACAGTTTGTAGTGTTACATTATAGATTCAAATTGAGCAGTTATAGCCGAACTGAGGCTCTTTAGCTATAATTATAAAGCGTCATAAAAAAAAAAAAAAAAACAACAACTGTTCTTCCATTGAAAGAAAAATCTAACCCCTTAACATTTGTCATTTCTGCATTTTGAAAAACAAGCTTTCATGTAAATAAGGCTGTTCACATGGAAATGGAGCAAAGGTTTTGAAAAAAATTCCTTTCATACTTGCTTTCCATCTGACCTTCACTGGCACCAAAGACCACATTTCTCTCCATCACACAAATAAATAGAAAAAAAAAAAAAACCTGACATGTTTGCCTGAGGACCATCTCATTTCAAAGGTGGATTTTGTATGTAGACAACAACCTAGTAATTTCCCTCGATGCAGCAGCTGAGCACACTCGTCTGTGCGATGACAAACGGAAAGGGTTATCTGGTCCC
>OMNM01039910.1:5156-15437 GCA_900302745.1 Parablennius parvicornis
TTTTTTTTTTTTTGGAAACTTTTTTTTTTTTTTTTTTTTTTTTTTTGCAGGTTAATATTTTCTGGTGCAGTGACGTTACTATGGAAGCGATGTGGCAGAATATTCATCACAACAGTGCAATGTTAAAACTGTTGACATGAATGCAAAGCAGAGCAGAGGGCAAAGGTTTTTCTTTGGGAGCTTCAGTATCTGTTGTGAGGAGGACTGCACAAGATATCGTAACTTTATCAACATGCACAATATACAAATCGCAAAAACATGTCAAGAACGATCTATTCATGTGCTCCATGTCAGCATATCAGATTAAACCCTACTGCTTTAAGTGTTTGACTTTGACATTGCAGTTGTAATTTACTTAACAAGTGACAAATGTTATTTTCATGAATTAAAATGTATTACAATTCAATTCAACTTTATTTAACACCAATTACAATTCCAGGTGCGATTTACAGACAGAAACCCCACCGACAATGACAACAGTAGAAAAAAACTGCGAATCTGCACAACTTTCAAAATAAATCCATTGTTTTGAATACATTGCAGCATAGCATCAGCTAATGTATTAAACTTTAGAAACTATACAGTATGTGTGTACTAGGTCAGAGGGATTATGTATGTACTAAATTTAATTCAACTGAACCCTGACCCAGTCCTCAGGTCTTCACACTTACTCAACAAATGCCCCAGATACGAGTTTTAACACCAAACAACAGCTCACAGAATTAACAAGTGACCTTGAGCTGATCGCAGCAAACATTCAATTTTGTCAAATTATCAGTAAAGAAAGTAACTACCAATTGTCCTAAATTTAGCTAGAAGTCATTGAGGCATAATATAATGGCGTTGATTCACAAAAACAGTCGTCTTTTTTAAAATCTGTTTTTAGATGACGTTGTTTTTGAAATGCCTCAGAGGACACGGGGTAAACACAACTTTTCTGGAACGCAGAGTATTTGCACAAGGTTGTGTTTCGTAGTGCGTGAATGGATAACATGAACAGTGACATATTAGAGAGGGCTGCTTTGGCTACTGACTCTTCCTGAATTTAGCAGCACTTCTCTGACAGATTGTACTTTTGACTTCACCTTCATCAGCAGAGACTCATTTCTTTCATCCAGCAGATACTGAGTGGGCCTATATTTGGACTTGAACCCGGCTGCTGGAGCAGTCCCATGATGCTAAGCAGCTGCTTCACATGATCCATCACATTCACACACATACACATTTGACCATTGTGAATTTGTGGTTCAGTCCGATTTGAGGACAATATGACTGAGGGACAGGGTGAGTCGGGGGAATCGAACCCACAACCTTTCAGTTGGAAGCCGCACTGCTCTAATAACCGATGTAAAACCTCAGCGAAGGACAAGGTAGTTAGTGGTTGACCGTTTAAATGGTACTGTTCTCTAAGCTGCATCTGCTTTACCTGCATCAGCTGCAACTGTTGCCGGCGTCACATTTTAACAACCCAGTCTTCACTCTTTCTTTAAAATATTTCAACATTTATAGATGAAAGAGTTATTTAGAAACTAAAAAAAAAAAAAAAAGAACATCTTGATATTCAGTGTTTCCAGACAATCAGTTTGTATCCAGTGGATAAGAGCAGATGAAGTTTAATATTTTCTCAAAGTCATAAAAAGTAGATTTTCGTGGCATTTGAGACATTTGTGTTTTACATTTTGTTTTACAAATAGAAAATAACATGACTTTAACATTTGGAGTTGCATAAATTACTTTTTATATTCACTCACTGCTGTGTACAAAGCAGCTATTTTAACAAGCAATACAGAGAAGTGGAACTGTTATTTTTTTTCTCTATAAAAAAGTCCATTTTAGGACAGATCGGGCAGCTGACATGACTGATCACTGTTCTCATTATATCGCTATGACAATCATAAAATGGATTGATTAGTGGAATTATTTCTGTTTCTATAATTTATACAATCCATTCATATCAGGGATGTGGTAATTTTTTTATTTTTTTTAACATGATGTCTTTCTGTGAAGCACCTGTTTCCATGAGGGGAAGCCCCTGTTGCACCCTATCTCCATCAGCATGATGGCGGAGCTGCAGCTCTGACGGTATCTTTGACAGTGTCGCCCTCAAAGTGAGTGCAGTGAGCAGCGCGAACACGCTGGCCCGCTCGCCAATTTGATTTTCTACAGGCAGAGCTGGAAACCCACCCGGGCCTTGTAGATAAAGCTGCACACTATTTTTGTACATTGTCACATTTCCCCAGGACTAATCTTCTTAGCGGTTGGAATGGGGAAGGCTGGACTTCTTTAAACGCTGCTGCTATACGTCAGAGTGTGAATCCTCCTCAAACTCTTTTTCGGATAGTTTGGGGGTGGGGGGGGGGCTGCTACCTGGTCGTGCCTGAATAATGGATGAAAGAGTTATGAATAAATCAGAAACATGGATGCTGCGTGGATGACCCGGCCTAGCTTGTGGTCATGGTTGATGGCGTCATGTGACTCAAGTGGGTGTGTCCTGCCTCACGTCTCATCACACTCCAAAGCCAGAGCTCCATCTCATGAGGAGGAGGAGGAGGAAGAGGGAGGAGGGAGGAAGATGGGAGGTTTTCAGTGTACCCTTCGACTTGCATCAGCATCAAAGAGAGATTGCCATGACACGCTTCTGTGTGGGTGTGTGTGCGTGTGAGTGTGTGTGTGTGTGTAAATGGGTATATGCCCCCTCTTCCTCCTCCTCCCACCTCCCAGAGCTTCCTCTGCTGAAGAGAGGAAGAGGTGGGACGTTGTCATAGTAACAGTGTCACGGTTTATCGGTCCTCCCGTGGTGCTGAGCGACCCAGTGGAGAGATGCTGTGTTTGTGTAGAGTGTGTGTGTGTCTTTACAGTGAGGCTTTCTAGAGCTGGCGGAGGACGACAGTCTCACTGCTCCTAATCACCGACACTTGAGAAATCAGTTTGGACTGGATCCACTCTTCTGTCATCCTGGTACAGGAAGAGAGCCAGACTGATGTTTATTCATTACACCTGTCTGCTCTATTTCCTCCTGACGGTGTCCTCTGTGGGTTGGTCGCTTTGATGATGTTTCAAACACCTCAGTAGGACCTGAACCGCAGGATCTGACCTGTCCTGACCCTGGCGTTTGAATATTTAGGTTACACAAGGTCAGCACATTCCGCTCTAGAACAAGGTTCTTTCACTCTTCTCACTAGATTGATTAGGCCTTTTTTTTTTTTTTTTCCCCCCACCTTCAAACAAATAAAAAATGTCTGTAGCTGTAACCTTCAACATAAGGATAACACAGCTCAGTTGTATGTGTAATATACACCTCTGACATATATAGGAAAAGTATCTAGAGTCACAGTAATGGAGTTTCATGATTACAATTCATAACTTTAAACATATTATATTTGGCGGTTTTAGCTTTTGTACCCTTTCCAGTCTTGTTCTCTTTTATTTTTTTCTCATGTTCCCCTTTCTGGTGATTCAAGATGTTTAGCTATTGTGGCTATTTGAGCCATTTTAGACATTCTGGCCGTTTCTGTTCTGCTATTTCTTGTAGTTTTAGTGGTCTTTATCTATTTTATGCCAGGATAAAGGGCTTCATTTAAATAACAGCCTTGTGTGCAAGTGGGTAAAATTGAAAGAGGGTAAAAATCCAAGGCTGCCCAACCTGCTGGAAAGGATCCCCAAGGCGATCGAGATCAAATCCATCAGTCACAATATTGAAGAAAAATCTATTTTCTTCAATATTGTAGACATATTGTAGACAAACATGTAGCTCCAGAGCTACAGGTTGGAGACTCTTGCTCCAGAAATGTAGTTGAATGTAATACTGCAATCTGAAGCTAAATTTGAAGAATTGACCATCAAGAACTGAGAAATCAACACAAGATTGTCATATATCTGGGTGTCCATCATAAACTTATTTTGTTTATATTTGATAGACTGAAATATTTATAGGTGATGGCTAATGCTGCTATATCTGTGACATATGTTTAGTTTAACTATATTTAATGACCTGTCTCACAAGGAATATATTATTCTGCCTATTCCCATGATGTCCCAGGATAACATTCAATCATGAAAACATAGTTTTTATCTTAAGCATTGACTTTGTAGCCCGTTATTTAACTTGTAAAAGCCCATTCTTATGCTCATGACTTGTGCCCAAAAGCCGATGTTTTTCAGGTTTTTTTTTTTTTTTGTGTAGACTATCAATTATAGATAGACCCATGAGTAACCAGTCCTCATGAAGACTTTGTCTTATTTCTATTATATAGTGAGTGAGCCCTGCGATGTGTTCCTAAAGGATTGATGTCACAATTTAATAGTTCAGCTGCGCATATCATGAACATCAAGCATTGAAACGGTCACATATGTGACATAAACTATGGAAACGCATCACAGCTCCACATTGGATATCTAATTTATATAAAATTTAAACCAGACTATTATCTTTTTTTTTTTTTTTTTTTTTATGGCTAAACCAAACTTGATTCATCAATACTATATTCAACGTAACCTTATAGAATTGTTTTTTGTTTGTTTAAAAAAACAGCTCTTCATAAATATTCATCAGCATCATTAAATGCAGAGTTGATAGGAAGCCCTGAAGAGATGCATGTGGCCTTCATTGGACGATTCTCATCACTGACCTCCTTTTGGTTAATTGCGGTATCTTCTGTGTAGTAATAAGTAGTGCTATTGCCTTTGGTCTGCCCGTACTCCGATCACGCTACCTCTCACCCAGTGCTCATCTTCTTATATAGGTCACTCGTCTAATACTAGATATTTCTGACCAGGGCTTAAACACATTTCACAGGATCCTGCACACAATCGGACGCCATCAGAAACCACTAGCATGAATAGAAGGTGAAAGAAATTGGATATCTACAAACGGGCAAAATAGAAGAAGTGATGAAACTCAGTTTCAGTTCAGTATTTCAACAAAGCTGACAGGGTGACAGTTATGATGGCTGCAGCAGGGATATATTTTCATATCTGGTTCCCTCGTTATCAAGTGGAGCAGAGTTTCCCTCCCCTCCTCTGGGCGCGATGTTTGCAGTCTGACAGGACACTCATTTATCCCCTATATCTGTCACTGTCCTCATCATCCTCCCTCCACTTACCTTCTGCTCCTCACCCGTCCTCCAGCACTCCTTCTCGTCTCTGTCGTGCCAATAAGTGCTTTCTTGAAAAGCCCTGAAGGAAGTATTTTGTTATTTAACTGAAGGATCCCAATTACTTCACTGTCATTATTTCATGTTCTGTTTCAGTTTTAGCGGAAGGAGAGATGCTATTTACTGTAACATCTTCATCGCTTATAAATTTGGTAGTTGTGTATGTTTGCAGATTGAGTCCCATTTAATTAAGGGGAGAATGAGATTTCTTGTAAAAGTCAGGGGAAAAAACGTCCATTGCTCAGAGAATTACAGTCTCGTGGCACGAAGCCAGTTGCACACTCACTTCATTACAGAAAGCCCGTTTACACTGCATGACGGTGTCCACAGAAATATCCATCATTAGAGCCAGTTTTTTGCATTATTGCTGCTGTGCATTTATCAGAAGTAACACTTGGCTTACTATATCACACTTAAAGAACAAGTAAAGAAATGTACTCTGCCTCCAACTCCCCTATTAATCTAAAATGGCAGGAAAAACTATAAGAAGCACATTTAACCAGTGTATGATTCAAGATAATTGAAGAAGAGAAATCTTTAGCTGATAGTATCAGTATATACCTTTTATAGGAAGTAGGACAGCACAATATATAGTAAAGTCATCAAGTTTATATGGGAATTTTGTTGTTGTTGAGGATCCAGATGTTTTTGTGCACTGTGCTCTGCATGTCCACATTATTGCCCAATCAGATGAAAGACCTACTGCCCTAGATTGTGTTGACAACTCATCATATTTTACTGCATTATTTCATACCTGGTGGCAAAAATCAAGGAAAACTAACCAAAAACAAGTCAGCAGACTGCTCTGCTACTGAAACTTTGCTGGCAGGAGCTTCCTATGTAAAATTGGAAACACGTAGTGAAGGGACCCATTTGGAAGTGCAAATCTCAAACCACAAAGGCATCAACATCATATTCCTAAGTGTTTATTTAGTTCAAGTCACACTGCAGTCGGATTACATAAAACCATTCTTCATACTGAGTGTTTAATTAATATAGTGCAACTCTAACAGGAGGTGTTGTTCAGAAGTACAACACATTTATACATGTAGAAAAGCCTTGATTTTTATGCAATTTTTTTGTTTGTATATTGATTAGAGAGCTAAAAGACATCGGAGGGTCAGAGTGAAATTGTGAAAAGGTTGGATAACATAATTACAAGCAGAAAAAATGCACTCCGACAAACTGGAAATCTTTCCCTGCGTAATCATCTCAGATCTCTGGTTCTGAATGAACGCACAGAAGCCAGCCGGATTTCAGACAGGCGGCCGCGGACGCTGGCTTACGTTGGCTGCGGGCAGCCCTTTGGCATACTAGCTGCAACAGCTGCTCGGCCCACCCCCTCCACCACACCCACCCACTACTACCACCACCACCATCACCACCACCACCGGGGGCCAGGCTGACGTAACCGCTGCCTTGCTCGGCTGCCAGCCAGCGCGTCACGTGACGGGAGGTCGCCAGTCAAACCGCGTTACCGTCTCCCAGCCCCGGGTTGTGAGAATCATAACATCTTCCTTTCTCTGTGTCACCCTGCGTCTCTTCCCCGCCCGTCTCAGGAGCGAACGCCGTATGAAAACACAATGGGCCGTAATCTCCAGATGTTCTCGGTTAGGGCAGGGCTTGTCAATCAGGAGCAGACAGCGGTGGAGATCTTAATCTCTCCATGTTTGACATGGGCCGAGGTTCTAAATCAGGATGAGGGTTTTATGCTGTCTGCAGCTCTGCAGTGAAGATGGGAATTTCATTAAAAAAGAAAAAAAAAAAAAAGAACTTGAACTGTCCAGGAAGTCTTGGCTGCGCCGTATGAATCCTAATCTCTTTCCCAGCGAGGCTGCGAGTCATCGGTGCCATTTTGCGAAATAGTTTTTTTCTTCTTCTTGTTGGTACATGATTGTTTGACTTCTCATGATGTTACTTTAAGACAGAGAGGATAATGCTGATCCTGGTTATTATGCAGTGAAATCTAATGTTAAAACCCTCCTGTCACTCCTTATATAATAATAATAATAATATGAGAGCGTTTTCAACTAAAAGTACAAATGAACTGAGGACACTCATGTTTTGAAAAGGGGATTTGTCCACTAAAATTGCATTTAGTTCTCTTATGCAATTTATATGTAGATTATAAAATCCAGAAAATACGCACACCAAATAAGCATTCAAGCACATCAATGTTGCATGTATGCCACATCGATCCCATTACAAGGTAAAATCAAGGGAAAAAAAAGTGTAGGACATGAATTCCTCCTGGTTGAGAAAACTTTAATATATAGACGCATGATGAACCTATCATTAAAACATGGAGCAGAGGTGTTGGCGGGGTGTGTATGGGAGGGAACGCACTCTGCAGTGGACGGCCTCTGCGTGCGCACCACGCTAAGCTCTGCTGACATCAGAGGAGGCAGAGCTCAGTGTGTCACCGCTGCTCGCTTCCTATCAGTGAGTCAAACGGCTGGTCAGCCATGTTTAATGCGATCAGATGCTGGCTGACACATTGCTGCCGCGCACTGACCACAACATTGGCAGCAGAGACACTCGGCGTTAACATGATCAGAAGCGCTGAGGTCATACTGACCGTCCACTCGCTGCACTTTGCACCACTCTTGTGGGACGCAGTGAGGAAGTGGCTTCGTCTTTGATGGAGTAATTCCTTTCGGGTGGTCCTTACAGCTCTTTGTGTGGCGTGTCTAATGTTGGAGGCACGAACCTCCTCAGACCTCTGGATGGAGGCGGATGGAGCAACGTGTCAGGAGGGAGTGAATCCTGTTAATGAAATCACATCATGTATGTCTGGCTGCTGAAGTCGTCTTATCCCCTCTATAAAAAGCTTGATGGTGTATCGCAGCCTCCTCCCTTTATGTGCAATCTGGTTTTGTGGAATATGCATATGCGCATACATCTCAGTTAGTATTTTGAATGAAAGTGTGTGACTCCAACTGATGAACCCACAGTGAAAACTTGTTTTTCTTTTTTTTTAGAAATGGAAATAAAGAGTCTTCAGAAATTATTTTTTGTTTAGTTTGATTCACCCAAGAAGCTTTCTCCCCCCCCCCCCTTTTTTTTCTGGGTGTTCCCCTGTGTCACGTCTTCTGATAAGCAGGTGTCGTTTTGTTTCTCTTGACTCCGCCTCCTCTCTTTTTCTGCTCAAGCTGTGACCTGTTTTGCCAATGGAGTACAATCCTCTCTCTCTCTCTCTCTTTCTCTCTCTCTCTTTCGCTCCCTCTCTCCCTCTCTCTCTCCCTCACCTGCTGATCCCAGCTGGTTTCAGGTCTTTGTCAAAGTATCAGTGAATAGGAGAGTGACACCTGTCAGAAACTACCCCGCTGCCCCCCACCACACACACCGTGTCCCGTCTTTAGCGGCACAGCTGGCATGTTCCTCTGGGACTCACCCAAACTGGCATCATGCGTGTCCATGTGGGGGCTTCTCACACCAGCTGTCGGCCTTTTGTAGGTGGCTCCGATCGCCTGGAATGACCGACTCTCTGAGCATGTGGCTCCACAATAGCTGGTATTTTCTACCACACCCATCTGTACCCATCTGACATTATTGCCATTTGAAACAGTGTGATGGCTGGCAGTGTCCTCTGTGTAGTACAGATTTTGGTCAGTTCATATCCTGCGTTTCAGCGGTTTGCCCTCTGCTGGCTGCTTCCAGCACAGATCATTACCAATGCTGGAGCTTCTCTTGTCTATTAGACATTGATCTTGTTATTGCACAAGAGTCATTAGAGCCAATAAGCGCCACTTACCGAGTTTATGTTGTAATTACTGCTTTTAATTGCTGCTTTCTCCGTTTGTCTGCGAGTGTTTTACTGCAGTGCTGATTTTATTAAAGACATCACCAGCTGTTCATTTCCATTCTGCGCGGGAGACATTTAACATCATCTTAGCTTAAATGGCACAAGTCCATTTCTTGCTAATTTTGAAGAATCTTGACGTGTTTGTCTTGGCCTGCTACACGGAAATATACATGTTTTGTTCAGAAGGTTAATTTTTATTATGTGTCATCAAACTTCTTCATTCGAGTGATTCATTGATTATTCAATAATATTTGTGGGGCTTTCAGTAATAGATGGTCAATAATGAAGAGTGTCACGCGACAAAATGTGACGCACATTTCCACACACTTCAGTAAGAAGGATTTCGAAAGGAAGACTTTTCAGGACAGAAAAGCTTTTCAAGCATCACCAGTAAATGTCTATTTCTAACTCAGACCTCCACATTTAAACTCAGAAATAAGAATGGTGAAATCAGTCAGTTTGATCCTCAGCAACACAAAAATCACAGAAAACTCTTATGCAGATTTTGTGTGTGTATATATACATATATGTATGTAACCACATAAGTAATGTCAATTTTGTGCTTTAGTTTGCAGAAGTGAGTCATCGAAGCTCTCGGAAATTCTCCTTTTCATTGCCACATTCTCATGGTCATAACGAGAACGAGCTGTAGATTGAGTCAGTGACCCAATTCATCACACATTTCAAGACTGATGACCAGATGACTTTGTTTGTGAAAGTTTTTCCACTGATGATTTTGCACCTTTTAAACCATTTGATGTAATCAGTGGAAAAGTAGCATTTCCTGACTAAAACACAATTTCTCTTTTTCATTAGATTCGTGAAACCTGCTTGATTTAACACAGAAACAGCAGTCGGTTTTGCAGATTAACAAGTAACTCCTTTTCTCTAACCAGTCGTAAAGATTTTTTTTTTTTTTTATTTGTTGTTGAAAATCGCTGATCATTGTTTCGTCTTACATCCTCTGCTGAGTGAACAAAAACAGAACTGTTGGATATGTATCTCAATATTTAAAACTAAAACACTGGTGAACTCTGACCTCTTGTCAAAACAGCCCGTCTCTGATGCTTCCCCTCTGCTTGCAACATGCCGTCCCCGACTCCCAGCGCAGACAACAGCACATGTATTTATTAGTTCATGCATGCTTGGTAGTCATCCTCCCAGACTCATCTCTTCCTCACTCTGCCCCCTACAGGTGTCACTACACGCCTCTTCTGCACCTTTTAATCCTCTAATGTGGCGGGCTCTGCGCACTGATTAATAAATGCCTCACTGTGTTCTTACCCATTAACACACTTGATTCAAACAGTTTTTCTTCTACTT
>OMNM01039910.1:43435-65022 GCA_900302745.1 Parablennius parvicornis
GTCCTGTTGCTGGTGCGCTCGGCTCTGCTGGCCGAGAATGATGTGGCAGTGCCACGTCTCCTCCTCAGAGTGCCGCTGCTACCGGCTGAAAGGTTTCTCCCTCCTGAAGCGCTTCCCCATGTCGGCAGGTGCTGCAGGCCGCCTGCTGGACCAGCCCGTGGGGGACTGGCTGGAGCACGTGGAGCTGTCGCAGTATGAGAGCAAACTTCTCCTGAATGGGTTCGACGATCTGCACTACATGGTGAGTTTTTCCAATTCCTTTTCAACTTCCTGGTTTTCTTTGTCCAAACTGTCTTTTATAGGTTGGGGTCTACAATTTAATTCTATTAATCACTTCAGTGAGTTGTCTTGAGACATTTTCTGTTTGTCTTTTTCACTTTCAGAAACACATTTTTCCACGTACTCCTACTTCTCATAACTTCTCATCCCAACTGATGTTACACTCCATTAAAGGAGAGATGATTTCATTTGTTTCATCTAATGTTCAATTAGCTATAATCCTGTAATGACTTGGGTTTCAGCAGTAACAAGATAATAATTTGGGGATCTTTAACTGTGAGTGGATTTACCCCATAATTTCATAACACAATTGAATCACATCCCGTCAAGCATTCACATTATTCAGTGCTTAAATCAGTGTCATAGCTTTTCCTCCTGTTGATCTTACAGGCTTTTAAGCAGAGCTTCTATTGATGTTTGCTGTCGCTCCACAATGAGCAGCTGGAGGCGATCCAATGTCAAATACTTAATTCCAATGTCATCACTGTGTGTGATCAAATGAGATAGATTCTACATCCTCAGTTTGTTTTCAACTCGAGAGGTCGTGGAGCCTCACACACAGTCAGAACTGGCTGCCAAAGAAGCTCGGCCAGATCTCGGTGAGCAACGAGGCGCTGTTGCCAAACAGACAAGTTCATGACGCTTACCGGGCGCAGTGGCACTCCAGGTTGGCTCTGCAGCTTTTTTCAGTAATGAGTACTGATGGAGAAGAGAATAAGGGACACAATTAATAGGCTGAACTGTTGGGCAGGTCAGCAGGGGAACAATTATGCTGTGTGTCATGCCACTTTGTTTCAACCCATATAGAGATTGGTTGGTTACAGGTTTTCATCCCACTAAAAGACCAAGTCTAAATCAGCTACAATCCCTCTGCAATAAAACAACAGGCTTTGTGTTGCATTTAGCCCGGCACACTGTTTTGTTGTGGTAGTTAACTTTGCCGAATATACATATAACAGCTGTCCCACATGCTTTTTCAGCCCAAGCTCAAAATAATCAGACTACATAACAAACTTCTGTTATTTCTTTCTATGTTCCTTTGTCCGCTTTGAAAGATAAAATGGTTCGCACGGAGTCCATTGACTTCTTTCATCCAATATTTGCACAGATTTATGTGCAATTATTAAAATAGAGGGAAAGAGTCAGTGACAGTCGTTTACTAGAGTGTAGAGGATATGTACTGGTTGACAAGGTGGGAAGCCAGAATAACAACACCCAAGGTTTGTATCCAGACTGAGGTTTTTCTATGTAGCCTTTGTGTCTAGGGGATGATGTGGGATTTTCCCAGGTAACCTGGAGTTTTGCTACAAACCAAATCTATTACTATGATATGTGAATGATAATATTATTGTATGGCTCTTTGATTAAGTTGGAACATGGCTACTGTCTGAGTCATTTACGCTTTTTGTTGGCAGGATATTTAGATTATCTAAATATGTTTCATTGTTGCATGACTTGGACACTTGTCGACATTAGTTGGTACAGGTTGCACAATGTTAGAAGGTATAGATCACAGGAAGAGGAGGGATCACGTAGGGGAAGAGTTCTCAACGGACTGGCAAACGGGAACAAAAGAGGAGAAATATACAAGTTTCTACTGGAAAATCCATTATGTTCATCATTTAATTTCCATCAATTAAAACATCAACTCTACTACAAAACTGCAAGGAAATTGTGTTAGTTGGTTCTGCATGTGTCCACTCCATGTGTAGTAATGATAATAATTGGAACTTTGGACGATTGTTGTTGCAGCTAGAAACGTTCAAGTGATTGGTGTCGGCTATTGTGAGGTCGTAGCGCTGTAGAAGATGGATGGATGGATGAATCCAACGGTTTGCTTTAATCGACAAATCATAGCCACCTGTTCCACACTTTAGTAATATTTTAATGACTTTCCATTGTGTTGCCCTCCCCTTGAGCCTGTTGTCCTTGTGTGAGAAGCTATTGCTGTGTTATTGCATTACGTTTACGCCCTGCCAAATGAAGGTCAGTATTGATCGTCTGATGGTTTTCACCATTAAGGCTTTTTAATTTGACTAAATTATTATAAATGAGAAAATTTGATTTGTCCTCTTTGATTTGCTGGAACCAAATACCTTCTGTATGATCAATAGCATCACAATGCCAGAAAGTCCTTCCCAGAATAAATATGAGAATAAGCGTGATGTGAACGCCGCTCGTCTCAGAAATGCATTGCTCGAAGCAACGCTGGCATTCTAATTCCCCCGCACGATGATATTCACGTGAACAATCTTTAGTCTACTTTACGTAACCCCAGAATAGAGTATTCATCCACTTATCTGCCTTCTCCTTCCCACCCGGTGTAATCAACACTCCTGTTAAAGTCTGTGTTCAAGCCTCTGAAGTTACTCTCAGGGTTTAATCTTCCTACTGTCTTTTAGTCTTTCACACTCTACCTCAAGCTTTGAGCCCACTTTTTCTTTTTTTTTTTTTTTTCCAAAGCAGAGAGCTGGCAATATTTCTATCTTTAAACGCAGCTTACAGACCACCTGCTTTTCTTAAAATCACTGGAGGATTTAGTACAAAAGCTGTAACCTTTAAACAGCGTGTCCTTCTCACAGATGACCTTTCAAGAATCACAATTCGGTCTCAATTGGAAATGAGCATTACCCTCCGAGTCACCTTGTGCTCCTTAAACATCTTTAATTGTGTTGGATATGTGTGCATTGTACAGTAGGAGGCCAGGTTTCATTGAGTGCTGAATTACTTTAAGTCTGTTTATGTACTGAGGCTCCCTGAGGGTGAACATGCGATGATACTTTCAGCAATTCATAAGAGCAACATGCCTGACTTTCTTGGTTTTCCTCATTTCTTGATATTTGTGCTTCTGACTTCTGCCCTGTGGCTACCACATATTAAATAATGAAAAGTTTTTGATTAGTTAATCACTCAATTGTTGTGAATTAATCATAATTAAGATAACTTTTCTTTCATAATTAAGATACTGTCATTTTGAATTTGAAGAAAACAAATGCACAGTGCATGGAAACATAATTCATTCCAGTTCAGTCAGTCTTTTGAGATGTGTATGATGTCGATTTTGCAATAATGATAAATTTGTACCCAAATATGCACGCAGCAAATCATTGTGTGTAATCACTGGACTGATTCAGTGGAACTCAACCATCTCAAAACACTTCACATGTACTTGTTCATATTGAGTTATGGTTGAATGGAGTCTAATCATTGCCTCTAATAGTGCCACAACATCTCTACAAATCAGGCATATCTGATCATCAAATGTAAAATTGTGCATCAGTTGAGAAGCAGAAACAAAATCCTGACTTGTACTAGTCAGGTAGAACCTGACGTTTAATCTTAATGTAGATAGTAAAGAGAAGATAAACCATCAGGTGCAAAACCCTGCTGTAGTCAGTGCGCAGTGAGATCACAAATTAAACAGTGTTTACTTTCCCACTCAGCCCACTGTGATCTCTGTATACCCTGCAGGCTCGCTCCAGAAGTGGATCAATAACAGCAGTGATTGTATTGTGTTCAAGCAGCGTGGCAGAGACAAGCCTCTTCTGAAACCAATTAGATGCTTTTTATCGACTCACGGCGCAAACGTCCCCACGAAACAAGCTCTGTGCAGCAGCGCCGTTCTCCACTCGCTCCGGCACCGACAAGTTCATGGGATAAAAACGCTCCCTTTCCCCTCGGTTCTGAGTAAAGCTTCTGAGTAAAGCTTCTGGTGGCTTCATCATCAACTGCGACAGTGTCGACCGGCTTGGTTTGTATTCGAGACAACTGTCTCGGGGACCTGCTTCCTGCAGGGCTTCTCTCTGTCCCACGCCTGCTTTGATATGGCCAGCTGAAGGGGAACAAATTTACTTTAGGATTCAAGGCAGCGGAGGTGACTCAGAGCTTCGTAGAGGCCGATCATTTCCCCGGATGACCTTGGTTGAAAGTTAAAAGTTGCTCAAAGTTTTAGGCAAACATCATCTGTTGTTCTTCAAATGTGGTTTTTTTTAAATTTCATTACTACTTTTCCCTATTTTCAGCAAAAGTGGCAACGCTGCAGTGAGTCATTGCAATCAAGCTCCTCCTGGAAAATCCAGTAATAGCTCCGTTCATTAGTGGCTGAAGGATTGGGAATGGATTCATTGATTTTTCTGCTGTCTCACAGTGATGGATCGTGCATTTATGCAAACAATGCATTCATCGCTCAGATCAAAAACACGTCTCGTTTTCTTGTGAGGCTTCCTTCTCAGGACTGGTTGGTGTAATGACAGCTAGTTTAGGAGGACAAACAACGATGTCCGACACTTGGTTCACTGTCCTTTTAAATGGTTGGAGTGCGTGATCCCTGTCCCTGAGCTACGGCCTGAATTCAGAGTGGCTTCGCGCCGGAGGGACCGCTGCGGCTGTTTTCTGGGCAGGCCGAGCAGGGGGCAGCATTTTAATAAGACGACGGCGGGGATAACAGAGACGGATGGGACGCACATGCAGAGACCCAAAACCACACCTGCCTAAACTACTCAAGATGCGCGTTGTTGTGCTGACGATGGCTTTCTCCCAACAAATGTAGTTTCGCTCTTTTACACCCGTCGAGTCTGTGATGGAGAAAAAGTGGGAGCAGATAATTCCCCACAGAGGTGCCGCCACCACATCACTCTGTTAGTGTTTAGAAGGTCTTTGAATGGGGATAAATGTCTTGTCAGGATACAGCAGAGGTGAATCTAATATTTATAATGACGGAAATGAAATTTTTATTAACCTGGGTGCTTATCGGGGCGTCTTTCACCTTCTGAAGCCCTTAAATTGAACAAGATTTACTGCTGTGGAATCATATAAATCAGTTATTAAATTTTCTGTTAAATGTGGTCATTATTCAGGTTCAAAATGTTCTAATTTTCTTACAACCAACATTCTGAATTTGACAAAAAAAATGCATATTTATATTAGATTGAGATGTATGGCAAAAAAGAAAGAAAAGATGACATTTCAATATCCCATGAAGTTGCGTATTTGTTTTAGAATTCCAACAAATGTATTCTTGAGAAGAAATTTGTGGTTAAGCTAATTAGTGAAGGGGTTTGTAATAAAATAATCACAATCAATCACATCCCTTTATTTGGTAGAAGAAATGACTTTTTTTCCACATCAACTGATTTTCATAGATAGATTAACCAATAAATAAATATATAAAGTAATGTCCATGTCAGGCATCCATACTCGTGGCTACATGTTTAGCATTGAGATCTTACCCAGAACTCAAATTGCTTCATTGCTCTTTAAATTCATTGTTGCGTGGTTTTCACACAGCCGTGTTCTCATTCATAGTTTCATTCCTCAGTTTTCTAAACTAAAACTTTCCACTTTCCCATCGGGCAAAGAGCCCTCGTTTGTTTCATGTGCCACTTCTGTTATTGTCCTGAGCCACTTTCTACACAGGTGTTTGTTGTCTGATACGTCACCTGTGCCAGTATCATCATTCACCCGGGAACTGAAAGTAACTTTTCTTAGATGCACTAAAAAAGGTTCAGTGTTGAAGTGTAAAACCACAGATGCTCCAGTTAAAGTGCAATGTCTTCTATTTCCATATCTCCATGATTTTTTGCGAGAAATTGTTTTATTGTAACACAGACATGTATCAGAGTTGATTAACATTTGCAAAAGCAAGTTCTATTTTTTTTAATTTAATCTACCTTCAGCCAATAGACTCTAAATGAAAATGTCCAGTCATTGGGTCTTATCTTAATGCAGGGATACAAAACAAAAAAAGACAGGTTTTTTGTCCGTGCATTAGGTAGTTAACAGTCAATCCATATTGAAATGGTTGGCCATTGATTTCTTGAAATCGACTAGTTGATTAACAAGCCAGTCGTTTCAGCTGTCTCCTACTAAACCACTAAACCCAGACGACCTTTTTATTGCTCTTTTGTTCTGTTAACATGATTACTTTATTTGTGTAACAACATTATAATATCTGCTGTGATGAAAACCTGATATTTATTTATAATTCCCTGTTCTTCCTGAAATGACAAGTATCATAAACATCATCTTAAACATCCAGCAAACTGAACTTTTAGGGTACAACCAGGTATGCAGGATGCCTGCTCACCACAGAAAAATATAGGCGGCAACACAAAAGAAACAAAGAAGCCTCACTGAGACATTTCTACTTGCCAGGAGAAAAATGCAGACAATAACCCAGGAAATGGATGCAGCGTGTTGAGCCAGTCTGTTAGAGCTGTTTTTCCCCCTACAGAGCCATTTATCAGTTAATCTCCAGTGGGACAGTAATGCAATGATCCATGCGCTGTGAAAGCACTATTATCCATCCAGCTCCCCGAATAGTTTCAGTCCTCGGCTGGAGAGGCAGCGATCAGCGTGATGCTGCTCAGCGATAATATGCTTTAAGTTGTCATTTTGGTGTAAAGAGATGCATTGCGGTGTGTTGCGTTAAATGCAGCGTTTATTTTTTTTTTTAAACACCTTATTATCACAGTACTGACGTCAGTAATGGATTTATTATTACAGAAGCATTTCTCATACATGAAAACGGTTGTGGATCTTCTGTCTCTCTCTTTCCTGCGCGTGGCTTTTAGCTTCACCTTTAGCAAATATTCTGTCTTTCTGACAGCAACATGAAAAATGTGTCACATTGAACTGTCAAGAAAGTCACCATATTGTGTAACTTCTGCTTATTTTCTCCTCAAATATCAATGTTTACTTGATAGAAATAAATAGAAATCTTCTATTTCCAGTTCGATCACCTGGAGAAAGCATCTGAAAATTAGTTTTACGCGTACAACCAATCAGTCATATTTAGTGTACTTTCTTTGTGAATAACCCTAACCTGTAACAAATGTTGACTTACCATTATGGCTGTCGCATATGTCTCCATACTCGTAGTTTATCTCGGGTTTTGTTGTTGATACTTCTTCTCAACAACAGATTGAAGTTCTATGTCATTGCAGAACGTTACCTTCTGCACTTGAAAAGGAAACTTTCATGTTAACTGATTACCTGAGTAAAATAACGAGTGTGTGCCAGTATTTCACTTCCAGCGTGTGACTGCAACTTCAGATTTATCAGCGGAGAAGTCGTTAGACTGACTCGCGTAGCGCTGACAGGTCAGGCAATGTGTCACAGCAACAATGCAATAATCATTTTGAACACCTGAAGGTTTCAGGGAGCTGAAATGTGAATAAAAGTGAAGGCAGCATGCAAGGTCACCAGTCCATCACAGCGACTGAGAGACGATCAATCACGCTGAGGGGAGTTTAGGCTACCTAGAGACAACTCAAACGTGTACGGGGAGAACGTGCAAACTTCACACAAAAAGGCTGGATTTGAACCAACTTTCCCAAGAGATGATTGTTTTTGTCTTTCTTTCTCACTTTATAATAATAACAAAAAGGTCAGTGGCTTCGACGTTAGAGAAGTTTACTTGGGATCGGAGGTTCGAGTAAAATAGAGATACGTTTTTAATCCCAGAGAGAATTTCAATTATGCATTGCTCCACACAGAATAGAACACACAGAAGAAATGGAAAAGAAAGGCGAATCTCAAATATGATGGGATATGAATTAAATACGCCATTTTAAATATTTTAACATGTACAAGACTTAACATATTAATATTCATCCCCCTGCTGATGGGTCACCACTGTGGCTCCCTGAGCAAATCTCCTCACCCCTAAGGTGATCAAGTGAGTATGCTTTCTTCAGTTTTCTTCCTACAAACGTTACCTTCTCTTATAACATACAGGATCAATTAAATCTCGTTCACACTGCAGGGAAAAGCGACCCAATTCAGATTTTTTTTTTACTCGCTAGTGACTCATATCGGACCTGTTTTGTAGCCGTGTGAAAGCACCAAGGCCTTGTTCGTATGTGGTACCGATTTAATATTTTTCTAGACGTGACTGCTTCGTCATCGACATGTGACTGACGTCACAGATAAGCGCAGAAGGAAGCGGCTCCGCCAAAAAGTTAAAAGCTGTGCTCTCTTGTTACTTAATCCACCTTCTTCTTTCTCTCGTCATGTTGTCTAGATTTTGTCGGCTCGTGTTTAACAGCCACTTGAAAATGAATCTGCACGGGCTGACTGGCGTTGCCAGATGTGGCGGTATCCCCCAAATTGAGGAGCCAAACTCTCTTAACGTTACACTTTGTTTATTTTGTGCATTTGTGTGTTTATGGCATGTGACACATATATTAGTTTTTACGGTTTTAACCTGATTTCTACACAGGCTGAGATCTGAGCTGGTTTTTATTGAGGTGTTTGTGTTTTACATTGTTTGGGTTTGAAACAGTGAGTCACATCTGGCAACCCTGGTTCTGACCGGCATGCCATAGCATGCTCGGCTTGACTTCACGTTGTCGTCTGCGTTCAGGGGCCTGAAATCATCTGGGCCAATCACATTCACACCGCAGGTCGCGTTTGAATCGATCACGCCAAAAAATTGGAATTGAGCATCAAGACCTGCGATGTGAACGTCGCCTTCGATCAAACTTTGTTGATGTTGTCTTATTCAGCAAAATTGTCAGTGACATCATGAATCTACAGGGAGCATTGCCCAGATTACTCTGCGGTTTTTAACTCTCACTGACGGCTCACTCCTGCCTGCTCAACCTCTCGCCCTCACATCTGCATCCTCAAAAAAAAAACCCCAGCCTGTCAAGCTGGATCAACAGACGACTTCTCAGTCCCGTTAACACGTTGTGCGTTTGTGTTGTGTTTGCACACAAGTGGAAGCCATAGATTCGACTCCAGGTTTCATATTGACGAGTCAGCCACACGGACCCTGAGCCGTCACAATTTGTTCCTGAGGCAGCAGTTCCCATGAAGCATTATGATACTCACACAGATGAGATTTAGTTGCTGACCCCGCCCGTCAAAGCGGCACCGCTTGCATTTATTACTCATGGATAACAAGCTGGAACCAGCAACTCTTCCTACTGGTCAATCTGAAGTAGTATTGCAATTTAAGAACTCTTTCCAAGCGTGAAATCAGCCAACAAGATGCTCACATGAATGATGTGCAGGGCAGAAATAGAGATTTTCCTCCCGCGCGGTGAAATGTTTTGATTTTTACCCCCCCTGCAGCCGCAGGCTACAGTCGGCTATCGACGCTCTAGTTTTCCACTCCTCCGTCTCATATCGCTGACCACTCTGCAACTCTGACATTGATTTATCGCTGCTTTCTCCATTATCCATTACCTGCCACATGGTCTCAAAGGTGATATTGTGTGTAACCAAAGACTGTTTTGACCATCATTCACTGCATCCCTGTCAGACCCCTCCCCCTCATGCTCAGGGCTCATTTAAGGGCTTATCGATGCCGCCCTCCGTTTCAACAGTCTGTAGGCTTTCTTGGGAAGATCTCCGGAGTGTAACTGACCCTTTTCTGCAA
Organism: Parablennius parvicornis; assembly: GCA_900302745.1. Taxonomy (NCBI): domain Eukaryota; kingdom Metazoa; phylum Chordata; class Actinopteri; order Blenniiformes; family Blenniidae; genus Parablennius; species Parablennius parvicornis. The sequence goes on from OMNM01039910.1 coordinate 53,100, forward strand.
TGGCAGCATGCTTGTGATCAATATTTACTCTTGCTTGCACACGCTCTTTTCTTTTGAGGATTTCAGGTTTCATCAATGATTTGAGTAAAAACGACATGCCTCTAACTGTGAGATTATACTTTTAAGCTGTGTTGTAGGATAAGTTCTGACGTTTTAATCTCAAAGCTTTTAAATGACACCCGTATTAAAAAGTAATGCGATGATTGACTATGATGATCTTTTCTATTTTGATGTGCAGGGGAGTAACGTGATGGAGGACCAGGACTTGAGGGAGATTGGAATCATAGATCCAAGTCACAGAAAGAAGATCCTACATGCAGCACGTTCATTACCAAAGGTGATAAATCATTGACCAGATTCCAAAACTGCATTTATGTCCGGTACAGTCAGCAGTCTTGAATGATGATAATTCTTCATCCTCTAAGGATGATATAAAAATATGACACACCAGTTAAATAAAAGAAATGTTTTCTTTCCTTTTTGCTTAAACCAGCCAGAGCACAAATCCCCTTTCCTCACATGTTTTAGATGTGTCCATGCTCAGTTGCATTTAATTCAAATACAATTTCTGATCAATAAATGTGCAATATGTAAAAATAATAAGTTTTTAGCTTCAACACAGTGTAAGCTTATGTTAATAGCAGATATACATCATTTGCCCAACCGGACCCTGCATCTGGATCACTGCAATTTACATCAAAGAAGAAAAGCAAAAAGTTCGACTGATGCTCACACTGCCTCCCAAAGTACAGAAAAAGAATTATTTGTATGTCGGCTGTATGTATGACAAGTCATACAGTTTCAGTGTGTTTGAACGCAGGAAGACCTAAAAAGATCCACAGTAACCAGGACTTCAGATCGTTGTCCGAAAAATGATCTGGCTTGATTCTGTGTCACTTATCACTTATCTTATTTTTACACCATTTCCCTTTTTGAACGCACCATTGTGGAGTTTCCACTGTGTCAGGATGTTTAGCTAGTCACATAACTAACAATGTAAACGTTTTCTGCAGGCTTGTTTTAGTCAAGTACAGTTAAATGTATAAAGGGAAGTGAACAGATTCCTTTAAGGGGAATTGATATAATGACCTAAATCCCCTCAAAGTGTCTGTGAATAATTAAGTCTCCCCACACAGGTGAAGGCGCTGGGCTGTGACGGCAGCAGCTCTCTGTCCTCCTGGCTGGAGAATCTGGGCCTGCACGAGTATCTGCACAACTTCCTGGCCAGCGGCTACCACTCTCTGGACTGTGTGAAAAACCTCTGGGAGCTGGAGATCGTCAATGTGAGTCACGGCGACACACAAGGACGGCAAGAACTTACTGGAGGGTGAAATTGGTTCTGAAGTTTGTCAGAGAAAATTTAGGACGAGGAGAAAGCTTGACGGTCTGGCTTCAGTTTGGGGGAAACTGTAAACAAAAACTTTGTTGGTAGATACATGAATAGTTCTGATATTTGAAAGTTATCTTCACCGTTTCAGTGCATGAAGAAAAAACTGTTGAAATATCTTTTGATGTTTCATGAGAACAAATCAGCACTGTTTACATTTAGATTTATTTAAAAAAAAAAGTGCTATTTAAACTTCACAAATATGTTGAACACTTTTTTGGGATGTATTCCTGTGTTGAAAGATATTTAAAAGCTCAACATAATTATTTTTTCATCATGTAATGTTCACTGCTATTTTCACTATTTCTTTGTTCATCGGCTGAAACTACTTCTTCTTGGTAGTCATCGTAACGTGACCTATGAATGCATCCATGCCCGCTGGTGAACACTGTGACACATGTTGATGATGGTGTGAAACTATCACGTGTTGAACATTTTCAGCTCTGAAAAAAGGAACGATTCTACTTTTAGAACATGCAGAATGGGAATCAGAGAGTCTGTACCAACCGGGGAAAAAAAGAAAACCCTTTTGCAATCCAATTCTTTTAAAATATTAAACTTTTGAACAAAGTGTTGATATATCAGTGTATTTCAGTCCCTAAAGAGCATCGGGAGTTAGAAAACTAGCCCAGTCTACAGTGACAACCCCTGTAAACAAGGAAGCGTTTGAATAGTCAATTCTGGTGTATGCAACACCTGTAACTGCAAGATCACATATTCAGTATCACACTTGAATGACAATTAGTTGCATTGCACAGCACAACTCTGCACTGTTCGATGAATTATGGCCGCCTGTATATCAGTAAAGTGGTAATGAAGCATTGGGTGGAATACAAAATAATACTGGGTCACCTTTGTGACAAAACATCAACTTGCAGAAAAACAAATCGACAGCATCTCATAAAAGTTTTTTTTTTCTTTCTTTCTTTTACAACATCTCCTTGAGACAGAAGTCTTGTTTTCCAGTGTTTCCTTAAATGTCGGTCTTTTTCTTCAAAACATAATGTTCTTTTTTCTTTTCTTTTTTCAGGTACTGAAAATTTCCCTACTCGGTCACAGGAAACGCATCATTGCTTCCTTAGCAGAGAGGCCATACGAGGAGCCTCCAGTCAAACCTCCTCGATTGTCTCAAATTAGGGTGAGGAAACGCACGCACACACATTTTTCACAGACTTCTAAAATTGGACGATTAGTTTAATTACTCATGTCATTAGTTTTAAGCATTGAATAATATTGAATTGGTGCAAAACAAGTTTACTTAATCGGTATTATTTATAGAGATAATAACGTGTCTGATTTGTTATCCGCAGTGCCAAGACCTGCCCGGTTCCCAGAGCTTGGCTCCGCTCAGTCAGATGGAGCCGTACACCGGGCGCTCCATGGACCCTCTGCTGCCTGCAGGTGAACCCGGCCGGAAAAAAGTGCCAGACAGCGACTACGACGCCTCCCAAAAACATCGCAGTGAACGACACAGGCCTCACGTACGTGTCTTATCAGCGAGCGATGTGCTGATCAAAGTCGCTCTTTGACAGGGTTTTTAATCAGATCACGGTTCTGCTCCACCCGTAGCAGGAGCGGTATGAGGATTGGCACCGAGAGCCTCGTCTGACCCTGCGACCGCCCAGCCTAGCAGCTCCGTACGCCCCGGTGCAGAGCTGGCATCACCAACCTGAGAAACTCATCTTTGAATCCTGCGCTTACGAAGCTAATGTACATCCACAAGTCCAGTCTTCCTGCTTTTACACTTTTTGCATTCATATTTAACAAATCCGTTGTCTTGTTTTGACAGTACCTTGGTTCCATGCTGATTAAGGAATTGAGGGGTACCGAGTCCACGCAGGACGCTTGTGCCAAAATGCGGGTGTGCAAAAAAAAAAAAAAAAAGTGTCTTCAGAATATGACGATAAATACAAAACACTCCAAATGTTTTTTTTTTGACTGACCGGTTCATCATTCTCATCTTCCTCCAGAGGTCAACAGAACAAATGAGAAAAGTCCCAAGCATCATCCTCTCAATCACGTACAAGGGGGTGAAGTTCATCGATGCAGCAAATAAGGTCAGAAGTTAAACACATGTTCATCATGCCACATAAAAGAAATTACAGTTCCCAAGTTTTGGTGAATTTATTTCCTCATCTATGCCAAGTAGCTTCAAACCAAATTAACGTTGTATTTTCTGCATTGAAATAGTGAAAGTATGTCAAATGATTGGTGACTCATCCTGTGCTCCAGGGTCTTTGTTCTTTGGTCTATGCTCAGTGCATCCATTTGAAATCCATATGTTGTTTCTCCTCTGTCGTCTCGTCCGCGTCAGCTGCAGATTGATATTGGCTGCTGGCTGGCACGGGATACAATTGGCTACTTTAAAATGTCAATCAAATCTTCAAAGTGCCAACACCACTTTGATGCATTTTCACTGGTAATATGTAAACATTCATGGAATAAATATAATTTAGAAAATCATTCAGGCCTGTGCTTAAAGCCATATGACACATTGTGCAAATATTGCCACGATTTCACCTGGAATATTTTTTTTATTATCCTTTATATGGCAGTAAAAGTTATAAATGTCATTCCCACAGGTTTTCAGATCTGTCCATGGTTGTGTTCTCTTGCCGGGAACAAATCTGATCACATTGGCATTTGTTTGACATTTATGAATAAAGACTTTGTAAGTTCAGTGGGATATTTTTTTTCTATTATAGCCACATTTTTCCTGTGTGGAAAAAAACAACCTGTACCTCAGTGTTACGTCTTCATTTGGTCTTTCTGTCTGCCGCAGCCTGATGTTGTCTCAGCGCTAGGATAACGCCACACATTGAAAACGTATATGGAGAGCTTTCTTATGCTGACCCGCCTCTGTTCTCTTTTCCTGTTGCAGAACATTATTGCAGAGCACGAGATTCGTAATATTTCTTGTGCAGCTCAGGATCCCGAGGACTTGTGTACGTTTGCCTACATCACTAAGGACCTGCAGACCAGCCACCATTACTGCCACGTATTCAGCACAGTAGATGTGGTGAGTACATCCTTGCTGCTGTGTGCTGAAATAAGATATAATCTCTAAACTCTTAACAAAATGAGGAGCACGTACACTTTTCATCGAGACAAACACAGGGGAAACTTTCTTGTGGATTTTTCATCAAGTGCTGAAAACTTTTCTCTTGCTGGGTAAATTTAAATTCCAACGTCATCTCCTGTAGCCACACTCGAGAAATGTGTCAGTCTGCAAGGTCAACACTGTTATCTGGAGCCCGCCCTCGCTCGTTGAGGTGTCACGCTTCAGTTGGGGTTTGATCCCCCCCCCCGGTGGATATATTTGCTCTCCAACCATGATAACTGCCCCTCCATTACGTTCGACGTGCCCCCAGAGAGATGGTGATTCTTGTCACCGATCTGCTTCATAGGGGTCGGCATCAGTTCGACAGATCTCGGTTGTCTCAGGTTTCTGTGTGGCTGAAAGCAGAAACCAGGCCTGTATTTGATGTAACTGCCTGAAGGCAGGTCTTATTTTCCAAGCTCCCAACGCATTTAAAAAAAAAAATAAGAGAAAAAAAAGTGCCTCCTCTGTCTTTACTCTGAGGGACGTCATAGTTTTTCGAAGACCAACATAATCCGGCAGGTTTGAAGCTGAGCTGAGGAGGATATATCCAGTTTATACCACCAAGATTACTGCCACTTTTTCATGTTATGTAATTTGGTTTTGAAGACTTTTCAGGGAATATATTATTTGTTCTGACATGTTTTATCGTCTCCCACAAGCTGATTTGAGTGGTGTTGTTTCCTGAGCTGGAAAAAACGAAATTTAGTCAAAAGTAGCATTGATTTAATAATTATATATGTCCTGCATACTAGGTAAGAATGGGGGGAGAAAGTCCTTCTGTCAATCAATTTTTGTAATTGATTACAATCATAACTGGATCCAAACGTTTTGAGTAAACCAGCTCTTATCAGTTCAAAGGTCATGTTTGTGTATGTTTTGCCTGATTCAATTCAATGAATGTCAGATCATCGAATCAGACAAAAGTTCACAGGTTCTTTAGTGATATATTGTAAAACAACTCATAAATAAATTCGTAAGGAGGAGGTCACTTTTTTCTATTAACTCAAATTCATTGCACAATTTCCTTCATTTACATAGATAAGACACAAAAATTGTCCCCATTTAAATTACAAATATATTGCATTCCTAAATGTTTTACAGTGATAACATTCATCCATTCATCTTCTAATATGCTTTGTGAGTGTTGCAGGGGAAAATTCTAAATGCTTTTGAAATCATTGTAATCTTGACTGTCGTTCGTTACCAGAACCTGACGTATGAGATCATACTGACCCTGGGTCAGGCCTTCGAGGTGGCCTACCAGCTGGCCCTGCAGGCCCAGAGGACCAAACAGCACCAGAACTTCCCGGTGGGACCCGGTTCAGAGGTCATTGAGACGAAGTCCAGCCGACCCGTCCCCAGACCGCGGGGCAGCGTCCGGAAGTCGGGGGTGAGTCGGATGTCAGACGCTCTGTCGAGTTAAGACAACACACACTCGTCTCGTGGTAAACCGAAACAGGAATCGAGGCAAAACATGTAGTAAAAGCAGTATAAGTAACATCAAGTTCAACAAGTTTAAAATGCAAGAAAAACAACACATTTTTTTAATTTAAATCCATTTAAAAGCTATAAATTAAACCAAAAATGGGAAACTCTGATTTCATCCTCTATCATAATGTCAAATTTTAACACAGCATGTCAACTGCAAAAATTTATGACAACAACATATATTAATGAAAATTATCCATTGTGTTTCAATGAAGAATTTCTTTAAAAAAAATAAATGAATTAACACAATCCTTTATCATTTTCAAGTCCTTTCTATCGATATGTTGTTCAAATATGCTTAAAAAGGCCAATTTTATTCATTTTGTACACGGAGCCACAAAGTGTGTTGAAGGGGGCCGTGTGTGGTCCACACACCAGCAGTTTCCCATCTCGTAAAGAGGCGCTGATGGTTTCTAATAGTTGAGCTTTGAGTCATCATATCTTTGAGTTACCTTGAGAGACCTCTCAGAAATTGTGTCAAATAAAAAAAAAAAAGGAAACAAGCGTCTTCTTTTTTTTCTTCTTTTTTTTTTTTTTAACATCACAGAGCCACTTTGACACCTGATGTACTAATCACCTCTTCATGACTTCATACGTCTCACTTTGTGGAATTAGACCCTGAAAACACATTTAGCTGGAGGTCATTTGTACCCTTCGATGTCTTCTCACATCATTATGGGTACACTGTTCATCAGGCCATTAGCATTAAAACCATTAAAGCCCTGAGCTGGTGCTGAATATAAATGAGCAGACTTCACCTCTCCTCCAGCTCAGAGGAGGATCAGAGGAATCTTACGCTTCCTGTCACGTCTGAACTTTCTGCATGCGTTTCACTCATATCTGTACATTTTCCAAGTCAGTCGGGATAGTTTCACCCTCTCCATACTCTTACAGTTGCCCTCACATGTAAGCTTTCCTGCACTTTTTTTTTTTTTTTTTCTACAATCAGACTTCTTCTTTGTCTCATGCTGCTCAAATGTTTGTCGATTTCTCTGTGATTCTCACTCGGCTTCTCTTCTCTGTCTGCTTTCTGTGCCGCTCCCCGTTTTCTCCCTCCGCTCTCTGTCCGACTCTGCTCTCTTCCCGGGCGGTGCTCATCCCTCCCAGGACTCTCCTCCTCTCGACAGTCGTTGCTGTTACTGTTACACCTGCACCACCCACCGTCCTTCCTTCCTCCCGCTGCACTCTGCCAGCCCTGCTGCACAGGTGCTGCCTCCCGTCCCATACACACACCATCCTCACCCCTTTCTTCTGTCGCCCCGTTTCTGCTTCTGTCCTCTCGACTGCAGTGAAATCCCCCATAAACCATTTCAAGTTGTGTCTTTATAATTGTGGCTATATCCCTAACTACTTTGGAGAGAAAACTTGTTGAGAGAAGAGAACGCGAATTATTTTAATAGTATTTTGTTTACTCTGGCGCCCTCTTGTGACAGTCTTAGGTAATGGCTGCCAATGTTTGCTTCCATTGTGTTATGGAAAAAAAAAAAACATTTAAATGATGTGACTTCAAATCTACCACTTTTGTTGAGTCTTGCTAGGCTTAAATGAATCACTTAATGAAGACATGGAGAAAAGATTTTCCAGCTAATTGAGCTTGAAAGGTCATTCCTGAACTTTGAAACGGCAGTCGTCAAAACATCTCATTCCACTTGTTACTAAATGGACCTTGAGGTGTCGTTTTATTAGATTGTGCTTTAAGGGTCAGTGCTTTGTGGGAGTTTTAACTTTGAGGCCGACTTTGATGAGAATCCTGTTTAGAGGGAGAGAATATACGAGCTACAGGAAATGGATGAAATTCTGTAAAATAAATGTTTTGTCAGGTTAAGCTTTATATAAATGAAAAATGTACAAAGCGTGAACCAAATGACTGGAAATTTTGCTTCAGTTTTGCATTAAAAAAAAAACTATATTTCGAAGTAAAACTAAACTATGCTATGGTACGTAATTAGTGAAACTGAGTTTTTGGGTGTATTCATTGATTATTAGTTAAACTGGAAGCCTTGAGGGAATTAAACATACATTTTCAAAATACCAAGATAAAAGCCAAAATAAGTAAAAGGAAGAACAAATTTTCGAGACTCCGTGAGCCTCCAGTCAGCAGCACTTTGAGAACAAAGTGGGACTAACGGCTTATGATATGATAGAGGTAAAAGAGGATTTTTAAGAAGGATAATTAAGAAGAATCCGTGAGGCTTGTGGCTCCCACCACAACTTTGAAACAGTTTTGTTTGTTTACTTCCTGAAAAGCAATGAAGATATAAATTATGTTTAATCGCAGAGAAACATAAAATCTAACGAAACTAATGTAGAGTTGCTGTTTACGTAAAATTCAAACGATATCAAATACATAAAGATTATCTTATAAAACATTTATTAGTTTCTGAGTGTGTAAAAAAAAAAAAAAAAAAAACCTTTACATTTCCCCCAAAACTCCCACCACAGTGAATCATTAACGGGCTTTGAGATCTTTTAACGTGATCAATGGTGAGGCCCGTCTACCACTTTAAAAAGTTAGGGTTAAGATACACTTTTAACTTTAAACTTGCTTTCGTTTCATTAACAAGCCGATAAAGGAGATAAGGAATAGATATATTGAAGCAGAACTCATAGCTTTTAATATGTAATATTTTTGTATGAAGCTCAGCAGCCTTTAACATAATGCACTCAACAATACAGAACTAACTTATACACCCAGCATCGTGATATATCGACACGTGTTTTTCTTATTTTCAATACAGTATACAAGTTTGTAGAGGGGATGCCAAATGATATTTAAAATCACATTTATAAAAACACTTCCAGAAGAGTGCAATGAAATAGGAATACTCAAAGAACTGCTAAGTAATATAAGCAAATAGCTTCTCTGGGCTTGTGTTGAGCTTAGGGAAGCTGTTATTGAAGCTAAAACTTAATTCTAGGTGACATAGTTTTCTGGATTAGTTTTGTGTAAATGTCAACATGGGGGTTTACAGTTGGGTTGGCAGGTGGATCGCTACATAAATACACACGTGCTCTGTTTAGTAAGGAAAGCTGGGATGCAAACTTAATGCAAACAGCCTCTTATGAGAGTTTTCAATAAACAAATCGCCCCGCAGGCAGAAGCTTTAACGCCGTTTCTGTGAACTTTCAGGGCGACATTGTGGACCAAGAAGGCGACGCTCAGTCCCAGAGCAGCGCCACGTGGCTCGTGGACCCCAAGGAGTCGAAGCGCACGATCAGCACTAAGTACGAGACCACCATATTCTGAGCGGACCGCCCTAGTCTCCTGTCCTCTGCTCTCCTCTGCTCTGCCTGCTGGGCCCGGCCTCGCCCTTCCTCCCTCCCTCCCCTCCTTCTGTGTGCCTTTCACTGTGACTCTGCCTCTCTCCGGGCCGGACCTCCGCCCTCCCCTCTGCCTCCCTCCAGCCGTCGCTCCTGTCCTCCTCTGACAAGCACCACTGTGACAACCGACAAGCCGCGCCTGCTCCTTTTTGTTTACGCTAAACCACCATCACTTCTACACTCCTTCAATTACTCGAGCGACTAACTCGAGCGAGTTAGTCTCCTGCTTCCCTCCTGCAGCTGGTTTCACCCACACCGCCAACCTGCACTCCACCTACACTGCTGTTCTCCTCTCTGTCCTCCCATCTATTCTTCCTCAACTCCGTGTGCACTCCTTTATTTCCCCCTCCAAGCGTCATCGTCCTGCTCATACACTCTTGGTTGACGGGCTCTTTCTTCTTTCTCGGTGCTTTTTCCCCGCTCTGATAGGCGACGGCCGCTCTGAGGCTTTTCACTCTGATCTTTCATCTCCCGACTCCTCCGATCGCTGAGAAATGTCATTTACCGCAGCCAGGAAGTGACCCGCTGCACACATCCGGTACCTGGATGGACATGTTTCCCGAGGAAACTGTGAAGCCAATCCTGTAATTCTATGCACCAGTCAGATTGTGGCAGGCTCTTTCTGCTCAGTGAGTTGCAGGTGTTGGAAGGGGTTAAACATAATTAAAAAAAAAAAAAATAATAATAATAATGAAAACTTGGGAGGCTTTATTTCTGTGGTTGAAGCCAAAGGAGGCTAAGATCCCAGCACTGTGATGATTATAATTATTTTGTACAACGGACAGAATAGGGCACAGATAAGGACCTCCATGTTAGTGGTTCTTACTGCTCCAGTTAAAAAATAAATACTAAGGGTGTCAAACATGCAGCCTGTAGGCTAAAAACCGGCCTTAAACCAAACACTGATGCCATTTTTAAAAATAAAAATAACTGCTGTTTCCACTTTATTTACATAGGATCACATTGTTTCAGCTGAGACCCAAGACGAGAGAGTAGTTATGCAGGATGGAAACTCAGTTTCCTCATTGCTAGCACATTAGCATTAGCATCAAAGCTGCGGGAGTAAATTTGTGAAAACGTGCACGCTGAAGGCTGCACACACCAAGTATCCCCTCTCGCCAATGTTAGTCTGAAAATGTCGACTGCAGCAGATATTTCTTGAGACATTTCCCGAATGAAGCACAATGTTGATTCATTGACTTCCCAGAGAGAATGCAAATGAAACAGTTAGGACCTTTTGAGGAGGGATTACCCCAAAAAAATTGCCTAATTTTAAAATAGCACTTTTTTTCTCCCTTAAAAATTGGGTCAGTTCAACTTATTAATAGTGAACTAAAATCAATCGACACCCCTGGTATTTAAAAACTTAAGACTTCTTCATCTGCACCGGTTGTTTCAACCTGGTTCTCCTTCTGGAGCAAAGTTTCACTAAGCACTTTTACCAAATCCCAGAGTGTGTAAGAATAAGTGCTTCTTCTTTTTTTTCTCCTTGTCATGTCTTTTGTTTTTCTTCTTTACGGAACAAATGCCTTCAGCCTTCATCCTGTTAGCATTGCCTTTTATTTACCACCAACACCAAGTTAATATGTCACGCCTGCTGGTGAAAACAGTTAGTCATTATAAAAAGTTGGTAATCCCTCACTGTCATGCTGTTTGTTTCCATTCAATTTTTTTTTTTTTTTTTATTTACTGTGTTTTAACTGTAATGTTCTTGCGTGTGTGTGTGTCTGTGTCCCTCCCCTGTAGCTGAACACTGTGGGAACTCCCAGTCTGTAAGAAAAGGACAGGAGTGAGCTCTGTTGCATGGTGTGGGTACGAGTGTTTTGTTGGAAAAGAGACCCACTCCCCCGTGTACCAGGCGGGATTGTGCTCGCAGCTCAACCACAGTAACACACACACAGGAGGCCTGGAGACAAAGACCGGTGCGCCACTCCCCTCCGACTTCATCCCTCTTCACGTGCACCCGCCTCCATTTATATCGTCTCCTGTCCATCGGAAAGCCGTTTGGTTCGACCTGAGAGTCGGACGGGTTTTGTTTATTCTCTGTGCATTTGCTTCCTACCGGCCTGACAAGAGTGTTTACTGTAAATGTACCTGCAGGTTTTCAATGCGGAACTTGTTTGTGAAAGGGGAAGTGACAGATGAGGAACAAAACCTTTTTCTTTTTTTTTTTTAACTTTAGCTTTGAACTCTCAGACCAGAGACCTCACACTGTCGGTACACACTCCTGTCTGACTTCTGTAGCAAACGTTGTAGCTTCCCTTCTTGACCCATCAGCTTCCGTACTCATGTAACTGTAATAAACAATGTGATCGTGCATGGGAGGAACTTCTTAACCAAACACCAAGAGGCAAAGAAACTGACACTACAAAGATGTTTTTATAATAATAATGACATTATTACAGGGGAATGGCTTTTTTTGTTTTAATTTTAAAGTTGTGTCTATTTTTATTTGTAGGTTTTAATTGTTTTACAGGACAATGACTTGTCCTCGTGCTGGAACTGGATCAGGTGTGGTTCATTGCATCTCTCTCTCTCTCTCTCTCTCTCTCTGTCTCTCTCTCTCTCTCTCACTCTCTCTCTCTCTCTCTCTCACACACACACACACACACACTTTCTTACTC
>OMNM01039912.1:0-10155 GCA_900302745.1 Parablennius parvicornis
GCTTCGGTGCGACTAAATTATACTCCACTCCCTGTTAGCCACCCCCACTTCGCCTCTCTCTCTCTTTCTCTTTCTCTCTCGCCTTCTGTCTCTTTCTCTCTCTCTCTCTCTGTCTATCTCACACATGCACACTCACACACACACACACACAGACACTCTCACACACACACACAATCACACACACACACAAACACACACACACACACACACACAGCTCCATTCACTACACCTCCTCAGAAAAGCCGAGGGGAGGCAGCATTCGTCTCGTCTCTATTTGCTGTGTTAGCATGGACCAGATATGAAACACGGGAACACTGTAGTTTTCCTGTTGAGGGACGACGCTGCAGCACACCGGCTGCTGTGTGTGTGTGTGTGTGTGTGTGTGTGTGTGTGTGTGTGTGTGTGTGTGTGTGTGTGTGTGTGTGTGTGTGTGTGTGTGTGTGTGTGCGAGCGCGCGCGCGTGCGTGTGTGTGCGCGCGTGTGCGTGAGGCAGAATATAAGAGATTATCACTGTGATGCATTGGCGGCTGTAGTCTTAAGTCACCCAAGGTTGTGGCCCTTCTCCCTCAATGAGGATGTAGTGGCCAATAACGGCACTTCGTCAGGCCAAAGACAGAAAGAGTTGAAGGAGACAGAAGAGAAAAGACAAGCAGAGGAAGAGTGAAAAGTAGTAAACAAGATAAAGGAGGTGAACGAGGAAGAGGAGGAGTGGATTGAGTCTGCTATTGTCTCTGCTTCATCAATATCCTCTTATATAAATGTCAGCTGTACCATTTCCCTCATCACTGTTTCACCACCCCACTGGCTTTATCCTCTGGTACAAGGGGAGGGACATCACTCTCTCTCATCTCTCTTGATCGTTTTTCTCCCTCCCCTCTCACCAAATCGCTTTACTCTTTCTCCCCTTTTTTCGCCTTCCTTTCTTTCCTCTCTCTCCGTCTCCATGTGCCTCCTCTCTTTATCATTCTTCATCTCTCCTTCCACACCCTCCCTCCCTCTCCGCCTCTCATGGCGATGCGTCACTAGCCTGCCCCCATGAAACAAGTCAATTTTCTGCCAGCTCGGCGGATGAATAAATCTCCCTGGCTCTGCTCAGAGCGATGGGGATATTTATCTAAGTGGAGTGTGTCCTCCTCGGCTCAACGCCACCGACTTCTCATCTAAGACCCCCATTGCCTCTCCCCCTTTTCCTTTAGTTTTTATAAATATATATATATATTTCACAGAAAGAGGGAAAGGCAGCTGAGAAAGCATTTGCTAAAGAGGAATGTGAACGTTTAAAAAAAGAGGTAAATTAAAGCAGAAGAGGTGGAGGTAGCCAGTGAGAGGACGAAAACAAAGATCAAGGCGAGGGGAGAAAAATGAGGTGAAAATATGAAGAAGATGGATAGAGGGGGGGTAGAGGAGCTGTCTCAAACAAAGCCTATAAAGCAGCAGCGCACAGAGAAGTGAGGCAGGGGCATTAGTCGAGCCTGCTCGGGTTTAAACGGCAGGAACAGGCACAGATCTGGATGAATGGCGACCCTCCTCCTCCAGGCCACACTCATCTGTTAGGGAGGAAGAGAGACGCAGGTTATTGGGCTTGCTGTGAACAATACTGCGTGACACTGAGTCGAAGGAGAAGACACGAGAACAGAGGATGAGCGTGAAAATGATGATAGATGGATGTGGCTGTGTTCATGAGACAAAAAAACAAAACAAAAAAAAGGGGGGAAAAAGGTGAAGGTGTGTCAGGCTCCAGATGCTGTGATGTTCTGTTGCTCTGCTGCTTTGATTAGCATGATAATCAGCAGCGAGGTGGGCTCTACTTTCATCCCCTCAATTTTTAATGCAGTGTTGTATTTTGCAGTGTAACGAGTCCGAAGATTTAAAAAGCTTTGGGCAGCAGCGGGGGTATTTGCACGGAGGAGGGGGGTCTTGCTCTCTACTTGCCACAGCATTAAAGCAAAGTAAATAGCTGTTGTGTCTCATTACCATTCATTTTTAAAGGGGACTGTTAGTATAATAAATGCCTGCGCTATCTTCTTTGGGCCCTCCTCCTCTTTCAATATTAAGAAGAGTAATACTATCATTCACGCTAGATAAAATGCAAGCAAATATTTCCTGTGCAATTAAAATGGTCAATTTTGCTTATGCACACCAGGCGCTGTGTAACACCAAGTTTTGGACTTAATTACCTACAATAACAGTGTGATATATTGGGTATATGGTTCTTTGCTGCGAGAGCATGATATGAAACAAGACGCTTTTAATAAAGTCATAAACACCAGCCTCGGCCCTGTGGAGCATATAATGTGTGAGAGTGCGTGGGAGTGTGCAGTCTTTAATTTGTTTGCACACAAAAAGACTCAGAGACAAAGATGAGCACCTGCAGTCATTCGCACAAAAAAAGTACCAAACATGCATTTATGATGATCAAGTAAACTCAAAGTTCTGGACATTCAGGTCTTCTTCTTTTCTTTTTATTTCTTTTTTTTTTATTTCTTTTTTTTTTTGTTTTTTGTTAAACAACATGTTTTTCAATTATTGCAGGGTTAAAGGTTGAAAACCGGCCTCGCCCCCTCTCTCGCCTCAGGTTTTCCATTGTTTATGTTCTCACCAATGGTTGTTACCATCAACACATTATATAGGAAACTATCAAAGCCCTTTTAAATTGGTTGTAAAATTAATGCTGATTCTGTTGAAACACTCACAGCGGTGGCTAAATTAAAGTGTCACTTTTCCTGAAAGCAGATTTATATTTATATTCTACGGATTAAGCCTAATTTGTCTGCTTATTTAAAACATTAGCTCACACAAGCTGTTGCAAAAAATTTCTTTCTCACGTATTGTTTTTATAGATGGGTTTAATTTTTGCAACTTGGGGGAGAAAGGTGAGACTGTAACGTTGATGAAACGCTAATATGGATTAAAATCACATTAAATTTATTATATTAAAGCTGGGAATCAGTGGGGAGAGCAGATCTTCTTCCAATCATGCAGGTTTGATTCCCTATTACACCCTGTCTATGTGTTGAAGTGTCCTTGAGCAAGACAGTGAGCCCCCGCTTGTTCCCACTGGAGGTCAAGCACCTTGTATGTCATGCGGTGTGTGAATGGATGATTGTGACAAACAGTATGAAGTGTTTAAAGAGTGCTGACGCAGTGGAAAAATGCCCTTTATAAGAGAAGTATTGGTGAAGTGTTGACGTTATGGCACTTTACACTTGGTTTGCTGGACTATAACACACAAATACATTTTTAAAATGATCATGTTGTACGGGCTCTTTGAGTTGTTTCCAATTATATTAATAATACTGATCAGTTATGGCAACATGAGGCCACATTCTTCGCAGCCTAAGAGCGCATGTTGGTTTTTGAGGTTTTAACCACATTTGAATTGTAAATCTCTTTAAAAACTCTGTAATTATTGTATTAATTCAGAAAGTTTTAGCCATAATTCTCATGTATTCTTGTAATTCTCTGTCACAGTTTGATCCATCAATGTGTAGACAGAAGCAGTTATTTTGTAGCTTGATAGAATACTTGGAAATAGTCAAACTTCTATGCTGTAGTGTAGTTATAGAATAGTAGAGGGACTTGGTTCTTGTTATATCATTATATGTATTAATAATCAATACATGTATCATTTATTTAATAAAAATAAAACTAGTTATGAAGTATAAAACTGATCAGAAGTCACATAAATTGAATCAATCTGTAAAAGATATGACAATGAAAAGCTGGGATTTGTGTTTAAAAATCATTATTGTCACAGTTGAGTCCTTATATTCAGACTGGATGTAAGTAGCGATAATCTCAGTGTAAAGCACAAACATTAAGCATGCCATTACTTTATCATTATTCTTAAAGAAACAGCAAGAAATTTGGAAGTTTCCAAATATTTAAAAGATGAAATGAATAATGATAACTTTCAGTGCTGTGATCGTCACCTGCTTCTTATTCCTTAAAGCAGATGTATTTCAAACCCCGGCCATATATAAACATCACAGTTATGTACCGCTGCATGTATTTGTGAAAATATGTACTTTTGTAATTTGTTTGGACTGACCCTTTAAATTCCACACACTGCATTGAAACTGAGTTGTTTATCACCACGCAGTCACAAAGTGGCAACACATATGTTTCCTGCATGTTTTAATGGTGCATGTTAAAGAAGGCGCTATAGGTTGCCACGTGTAATATTTATGTTGTCACCACATTAGCATGACGAATGCAGACACTTTTCATTAGAGACAAATGGAAGCTATTCTGACACAATTATGGCAGAAACAATAACAGCGCCGTGTGAGCCGCTCCGTGATTGATAATACTGCAGGGGGGGATTCAGCCGTGTTGGGTTTAACCAGGCTTTCCCTGAGGGGTTCTCCTTTGGCATTAGTCAGACAAATCCCTTTGTCAACCGCTCCCCTCGCCATTTTTATTCATAAGCATTTGGCCCCTAAGAAAGACATCAAACCAAGAATACAACGAGAGGTCAACATCATCTTTGCGCAATGTTAACCTCTGCATTGATGAAGCTAATTCACATTTCCTCAGTCCAGCCTACGGGGGTTCAGGAGCGGAGGAGGAGGAGGAGCAGGAGGAGGAGGAGGAGAATAGGGAGGCACCGGGGTGGGTGTGTGTGTCTGTGTCTATATCTGTGTGTGTGTATGTGTGTGTGAGTGTGTGTGAGTGCCCACTTTGTAGTGGGACTCCCTCTTGACCCGGGCCCCTCCACATGGGGTTTGTATTGATAGAGTTTGCTGAAAGGAGGCGAAAGTGAATGTTGTCCGGGCTCATTGGAATGACAATGGGGGCATATGGTAGCGTGAGTGTTGGTGTATGGTCATGGCAGCCACCATATTCCTCTGTGCAGGGTTGCCAGGTGCTTCATGAACGGACCCACAGAGAGTCAACAAATCATGCACAAATGCCGCAGACTGGCTCGTGGCTCCTCTTCCCTACGGGGGGGTTGAGGGGGTGATGACGACTCTCTGTTGCCGTCTATCTGTCTTTTTCCTCCACTTTTCTCCTTTTCCTCTCGTCTCTGATCAGAATTATATAACAGCCCATGAGAACCTAATCACTTCAAAATAGAAACCACACCGGAGATGTCAAGCA
This sequence comes from Parablennius parvicornis, assembly GCA_900302745.1. Classification (NCBI taxonomy): domain Eukaryota; kingdom Metazoa; phylum Chordata; class Actinopteri; order Blenniiformes; family Blenniidae; genus Parablennius; species Parablennius parvicornis. Next base: position 5,104 of record OMNM01039912.1, read on the forward strand.
GTCACATTTTCATGATGTGTTTGTGTTTCTAATCAGAGCCCCTGTTCTTTGAGCACTGTAAAAAAAAAAAAAAAAAAAAAAAAAACCCACAGAGAACAAGAGAATAAAGATAACCTCATGTAGTAGCATCCCCTCCCACACAAAACCCCTTCTTCTGTCATGAATAGTCAGCTCCACCCTAATGACTATTCAATACAGTCTGCAGGCTGCAGATGAACGGCCAATCCGCAGCAGCATCTGCTGCAGGCCTAACTTGCCAGACGCCAGCCTTGTAAGAGGGCCATTGCAGGCTAATTGAAAGACAGAGGCCATCTCTCAAAGACCGTGTTTGTGTGTATCCGTATGTGTGTGTGTGTTGGGAGGGAGGCTTGACAGGGGGAGGAAAGAAAAGACAGCAGAATAATTGACAAAAGATGGAGGGAATGAGGAAAAGAGAGTGCGGAGGAGAAAGAAAGACATTCCTCTCTTCGCTGAAAGAACAGCTGACCTGACAGCGTTCGGTCCCATGCGGCCATATTGGAAAAGCCCCTATGGGCATTGGATTAACACAACCCAAACCCCACTTCTTGTAATTAGAGTGGCCCTGCGGTCTTACCATATTTTAAACACATTTTTGCATTATATAAGCCACAAAACAGCAAACACAGGCACAATTCTGTAGCCTTTTTAATCTCTTTTTGAGCTGATTAAAGTTGGAGCTGAACAGATATTTGGGATGATGAAGGATCATAGATTAGAAAACACTGAGCAGGTAATTGCAGGCAGCAATAAACAGTAAGTAACACGTCATAAAAATCCAGTTTGATTCACAATTTTTCGTATGAGTAATCAACGGAAATGCAGCTGGTATTTACACTTCTGAACGTGACAAATTGGATTTTCTGTTGTTTTTCACCTCAAGGTCTCTTTATCCTCCTTTGCATCAAATACGAATAATAATAATAATAATAAAAGAAAACAGCCTCCACAAACGAAAACTAAAGGATTGCTGTCATAATTCTCCCAAGTTCTCCTCTGGCAGTTTTTATTACCAAAGGCATTGAGTAATCTTTTCTACCCTGGCCATTCCAAATAACACAATCCCTCAGCATCACTGCTTACTGTGTTTTATGGTGAAGTGTAGATGAGGAAGGAGGAACATTCAAAACGAAGCACTATCTGCCGCCGTGGCTCTGTGGCGTCCGTCGTGCAGTGGAGGGATTCATCTGTGGCAGCAAACAGGAAACAGGCACGTGGGAGTATAATTGTAAAAACAAGCCGCCTTAAAAATAAAGGGAACAGCTTGTGAGAGGATAAATAAAATTGAGATGAAGCATGTTTTTGGGGATGTTTAATGGTCAGAACTGGCGTGGCGTGGACTCGTTTCCCATGGCCACATATGTGCAGTTTCAAAAATTGTGCCTTCTGTAAATTAGGGGTGCTTATGTTCAGGCTGCGCCAACAACAAGTGTACAGGCCCCAAACCACACCAGTATGATCAGGGGCGTGCAGCCAGTCTGTTACTGGCTGCCAGAGAAGTGTGAGATGAGCAAATGTTCCACCAGGTAGGACACACAGTAAACAGATCTCATTGCCCCGGGTCTACTTTTTTATCACCAGTGAAGAAGAATAAGCGTTGGCACATTTTCAGCATTAAAACACTGGTGTCAAACTATTTATTGACTGAACGCGTCTTTGTGTAGTCGGACAGCAGCCCAGAGTTTTTGGTATTATCACAGCCAGAGACCCATGAAAAGGTTTTCTTTAAGGAGGGAATAACTCAACATTATGCTCCCCGCATGGGGTCACGTTTTCTCTGCGTCTTGTATTTCTTGGGATACTGTGCACCTGTTTTTGCTTTTCCTTGCTTGAGGATAGTGTCATGGCTTGTAATTCATTGACTATTGTGACTGACCCTCTTCTAATGTTTCTTTTAATTCAGTTTTTTTTCCCCTTATATTTTAAGCAGGTTGTGGTGATAGCTTCTCATTTGCTGATTTCTTTTTAAATAGTTTTAGACTATTAAAGCAACATTTCATCGCAAAGACAATGAACATCACTGCAAAAGAAAAAGTTCAAATAAGGAAAAAAAAAAAGGTAATTCAAATAAACTTAGTATAACTTTTTTTTTACACATTGTCAACTTTTTCTAATGAGCATTTTTGTGGAGATTTTTTTCTCTAATATTGATGAAGGAAAAAAATACATTATATCTTCATTTCACTTTTTACACTTGAATAAGAAAGAACATTTACATCAGAAATAGTAAGATTTGATTAAGTAGTGTGCCTGTAATAGTGTTTGATTTATGTTTTCTATACTTCAATATTTATAATTACATTTCAAACATATTACTTGTTTTTCTTTTTCTATTCTCAGGAGTTTTTTTTGTTTTAAATATATACCTCTATGCTTTTTTTAACCATTTGCTTTCCTCACAATACATTTAGTGATATTCCTCATTTTTATTTTTATTTATATTTATATTATATTTATTTTTATCAATAAACTGATGTGGTTTAAAACTATGGAAATGAATAAAACCATCAGCTCAAATTCAGTAGGGGTTTATATTTCAATCCACAGTTTTAAATGAGACACATTCATATAGTTTAATTCAAAATCATAAAGTAAATCTTTGTTTTGAATTCCATAAAGTTGAGCTTGGATTTTTTCAATATTTTGGATTAAGCATAGATGATGCAATGCTGATAATTTATTGTAAATGTCAAACAACTGATGTTAATGTACCCTGAATTATTAAAATTGCTAACATTAGCCACCAGAGGCTAATGGTCATATCAGGTGTAACTTTCCTCTTCTTTTCCCTCTTCCAATGGAACATTATCTCCATTCAAAGTATTTAGATTTGCAGAAGCTAAATTGTTTTGTCTCTACATTATATTATTTGGAGGGTTTCTTTGGTGTTTAGCCTGAAAAATTCAGAGAATTCTGACACATACAAGCAAAATGACTTCAAAAGGACCCTTGTGTAAAAATATGTGTGAAAAAGGTTAAATAAAAAAGAGTGTAGTGAGCGTTGCGGTGCAGTCCACGTGTATCACAGTGATAATGGTGCTGCTTCTGAACCACTGTTCCAGCAGCACTGGCACTGCACTGCGAGGCAAGAATAGCCGGGCCGTTGGGGATTTGTCAGAGGCCTGTTATTACATCTCCAGCCACATAAAATATGGCTGCCTCTCCAGAGATCCAACTGCCAGATAAATCCACTCTCCTCCAACCAGACTGGCCCTGGCGATGAAACCATCCAATGGTGTATCTCAGCCAGTGACCTCTGGTAATGACGTGTGATTTATACAGTACATGTTTTAAACAGAGAGACACATCCCAGCCAGGTTTCTCTCTCCGGGTCTCTATATCTAGTGTCATCTGAGATAACTGGCAGGCCTTTGGGAGTACGGAGACATGACACCCATCTTTGGGGTCTCACAAAATGGCCACAATGTGGACGGTTTCCCCCTGCAGCTGTCTAATCGCAGCCTAAGCCTGCAGTGACCACTGTGTCTCCTCCTGCAGCAGGTCACTAACGCACACTGCCGACTGGCACTTTAAGCTAACAGACCGCAGTGTGGAAGGCCTAAATCAACACCTGGTTGGGAAGCACCACGGTCATTGTGTTCTGCACGCACAGATTACACAGCGCCATAAATACATTACACGTATGGGATTATGGTAGATCTGGGTTTTTAGGCTTTTATTGCAGATAGAAACTGAATACCAAATCCTCTCAGGTCAATCCAGAATATCATTACCAGTTGGAGCACAGTGACAGTAAATAACGTGCAGGCAGAGTCGTTTTCCAGGCCAGTCAGCAGTGTAGTATGAACTGTCCCTGCCAGAAAACGTCCACCACACAGTCTAGTAACTTAAGAGATTAAGTTGAGTGGCTAAAGGAGAGCTGAGAGGCAGGACGTGGTGTTGACCTTGGCAAGCGTGACACAGACCAGATGACACAACACCACAGATATCTGTCTTTTAATAAATAGGCTCTGGACCTCATAATCCTCTGGAAGCACAAATATTTCTTGCAGATTTTGGTCGTTTTGATTAGATTTTTCACAAGATGGATTCCAATATTTTTACTGTGTTCATACATTTAAATCAATATTTCGTTTGAGGGCATGATATGTGAAGCATTACTATCATTAGCATCTCTGTTTCTGTACAGCTAAATTATCCCTCATATGTATTACATTACAGTATGCATTAATCAAACTAGTTTATATAAGCTTGTGTTAGCTGTTAATGCCCTGACATGTGTAAATATCTATATGCTATTCTGATCATTTTATTTATTTTAAAAACAGATCTCTTTTAAATAACTAAATGATAATTAAGACATGACTCAAAAAGAGTGAAAGCTGCTTGTAGTTTAATAAAACAGTCAGAAATAGATCCCATTCTTCATAATCCACCCTCCCCCCCATCATAACCTGATAAAGTAAAACTGGACACATAACTTCAGATTGGCCTTTGCAAACTGACAGCAACTTTTTTTTTTTTACCGTCTTAAAAACAAAAACATAAATGGAGGCTTTAACTCAAAGTCTCCAGCTGCTTGTATTTTTCATTTATTTCTCTTCTCTTTTTAGTGTATTGTTGGTTTTGTTTTCTCTATGATGTTATAGTCAAGTAAACAGCAAAATAATCAAATAAAAAAAATTTAAATATATAAAAACGAATACACCCATCCGATGTTTCAACAAATAGAAAAAGACTAAAATACAGCATTTACTCTGTTCATATTATCATCACCTTGTTTGCTGTTAGTTTTTTTTTCTTTTTGTACTGATGTAACATGAATACAGCAAAATCATTTACTGCATTTTGATTGGATATTAGTTATAAAAACAAAATACAAACACAGTAAAACAAAAACTGCATTAAAGACACAAAAGACACCAAGACATAATAATAATAATAATAATAATAATAATAATAATAATAATAATAATAATAATAATAATAATAATAATAATTTAAACATTTGTTGAAAAATGTAGATTTTAATGTAAAAAGCTTGATGCGGAATTGTCCCAAAATAGAATAAAA
>OMNM01039918.1:0-10087 GCA_900302745.1 Parablennius parvicornis
CTTATCTCCGTTTGCCTTCATACATTTTTACATTGAAGCTACAACAAATTACACTAACTTCACTGTTTTTGCAGCTTGTCCTCTTATCCGCGCATTTACTCCGATTCCAAGCGCAAAGATGGTTGATTATCAGTTGCAGCCGTGCGGCGTAAAATGACAAAAACATAAAGCTTAAACGTGAACAGCCACAGACCTGTTTCCTTTGCAAATCATTAAAGATGCATGGACTGAGTCATCCCGTTCCTGTTGCAACTTCAATGACAGCGAACGCGTTCGTCTCCGTCGTGTATGTGCAGCACAATGCCGCCATCTGCTGGCTGACTGCGGAACTCGTTACGGATTTATGTCGCCATCGAACAGTACAACATGCACGTTCATTAGATTGGACTTCATATTGTGCTGATGTAGTTATTATTACAGATGTATACTCGGTCAGTGAAAGTCATCATTGTTATGTTAACATGAACAGTGTGATTGTACATGAATGCACTTTAGAGTGGTTACATACTGGTTAAATACTACATTAACCAAAACAAAGGTTTCAAAGTTCAGTTCTTATTCCTTTTAATTGTTCGGTGTTTTTGTTGCCGTGAAGCAGAAATGATAAAAGACACACTTTCTTTGAATTGGCATCCAAACGGAAAACTCTGGGCAGCATTGAGGCCGTTGAGGTTTCTTTTCAGGATGACTGCACAGTGTGACATGAGCATTAACAGAGTTTTGTTGTTCCTCCTACAGCTCAGAAGTTACTGCTGCATACAAAGAGTTAAAAGGAATGTGTAAGACTTTATTCATACAGTACACTGCAAACGCTAGGCAAGGCCAGGCAAATGTATTTACATACGCTCACTTAGTCACAAGGCAATTCACAGAAGGTAATAAAGAAAATACATTAAAACAAGGCAATTAAGAATCTTAAACTTTAAACGATTAGGAATATTGAAGACATTAAAACTAGGTGATTCAAAACAGCATAAATGAGGAGGATAAATAAAGTAAAAGCTTTATTAAGATATAGTTAATAGATAAAATCAGTAAGTAAAATCTATTGTTTCTTTGAAAGCCCAAGTAAATAATTGTATTTTAAGTTCAGATATGAATAAATTAAGTGTCTCAGCAGTCAGCTGTCCTCAGTTTGCTTCCGATGAGTAAACCTCTTCCTGAAGACCTCAGGTGTCTGGATGTTTCATATTCTACTGGTAAATCTCAGATGTATTTTATCCCAGGCAGGAATAACTTTGCTGGACACGTCCATACAGCTCTCCATCGTACAGTAGCGTGATAAACTGCACTGACACAACCTGTGTGTTTCTGAGGAAGACACGTCCTCACTGAGCAACTCAAAAAGCTGAGGTAACTTCCAAAGCAACTTCACTTGGGAGAAAATGTGAAGAAACAATATTTCTGAAGTAATTAGCTTATGTTTGTTTCTGCTCCACCCGATGCATCTTTTGGATAATGTGCTTTCAACAGACGCTTTCATCATTCGATAGCAGCAGTAAGTGATGCACTGCTGGATATGAATGGTAATACAGGTCCAGACAGAGATGCTGGTCTGGATCCAGAAAATGTAGGTTTTGTTTCTGTGTTTTAATGTTTGTTTGTTTTTCAGGGTGATCTCGGGGTCAACAATCATTTTACTTCAACAAATCACCTGGAGGTCCTGAAATAATGTGATATGTGACGTTATTCTTGTTTCTCCACTCCTTCACAACACTGCGTTGATGAGGAGACTGTTTCTAGTGTTGGTTCAGGAGCAATGGGAGGAAATCCACCGCTGTTTCAGAATAGACAGACAATAGAACTCAAGCATCTATCTGAATTAATGAGCATAGTTTTATATATTATTGTTATTTTCTGAATAAATGTGTTGTAATTACACAAAATGCATCATTTTTTTCTTCAATCTTTTGTTTTTCAACTGTTGTTTCAAGCAGGGACATAAAAACAAAACAAAAAAATTCAAAGCCATGACATGCTGCTGACTTTTATCGCATACTAACATTAATTTATGGCTTTATATCTGATGTCTAGTTTTTTCTTTTATTAGGAAACACATTCTGATGCCAAACACTTCTCAAATCTTCTCTGACTGTTTTGTCATTTGCATTGTATCCTGTGACACTTTAATATCTGTAGACATGGACAAAACATCAAAAATGATGGATGTGCTCGAGCTTTCTAAACCAGAAGAGGCTTCAAGCTAGTCCCACATCGCTGAAGGATCCAGAAGAATTATAGTGATGTCCGACTTTAATAAACTGGTCCTGAGTATCTTGAGGCAAAGCGCCTGTCCCTCCCAGGCTTACCTACTGGGGCAACTGTATGAGTGTGGATACATTTGAAATATCAGAACATTCATTTAACAAAAATGCACTGACTGTGTTCATGTTTAACTGATACGTTTATTAAACAGTTTTTTTTATCCAATATACACTTCATTTTAGGTGTTGAATAAATGTGCATAATAGAGATAGCATGGTTTGTCATGATTTCCTGTCTAACTGAATCCTATTGTGGAAGAAATCGCAATTAGAAAAGGGACAGAAAAAAAGGTCGTAATCTGCTGTGAACACATAAATTACTCATCTGCTGTTTTTCTTTTGAGTTAAAAAAAAAGAAAAAATTCATGGAAACTTATAAAAAGTCTTACACTGTACAAGTTGCCTACTTTTTTTATGCTTTATATTGAAACACAAAGGGAGCAGCGCTTGTAATGTCATTAGATCTGGCATATAATGACTATTCAAATTCAAGTCAGCCTTCGAACATTTTATAGTCCTATGAAATTCAGCTGGGTAATTTTTATGAATCCACTGAAAGTAGTTGATTATATATGTTAGGGTCTGCACGGTGGCGCAGTGGTTAGCCAGTGAGAAGGTCACGGGTTGAAAAACCATATCGGCATTTCAGTGTTGTGTTTGCAAGTTTTCCCTGTGTATGTGAATAAATTGGCCCTTGGTGTGAATGTGTGGTTGTCTGTCTTTCTGCATTTTCTCTGAGATGATTGATGACCTATTCAGAGTGGATCCTTTCCTCACAGTTTGATAGGATTGGCTCCTGAACCGGATAAAGCAGTACAGAAAATGTGTCAATGGAATATATGCATATCAATTTCTGCAGGAAATGTGACACAAAAGGGAAAGAGCACTTAATGGAAAGCGCAAAATATTTATCATTTACAATGACACCTGTAATATGAAACAACTGCAGGCCATCCTAAAGAGCCATTCTGTTAACTGGAGTTTAACATTATCCCTGGACTTATTAATGACAGTAGTAAATACATGTTTGTATTCTTACGTGGCTCCTAGAAGTGGTCTAAAGTTTACATTGTCCTTGATTAAAAAGAGTCGAGGATGGTTGGAGGTCTGATTGAATCTTTAATCAGGAGATGATGAACTGGCTTTCGTTTGCGGAACTGAGGGAGCTAAAAGAGACATCCAGAAATATGCCTGTTATTATTTTTAGTCGTAAATTCAAACGCGTGCAACATAAAATAGAGTATTATTTGTCTTTTTTAGGAGTTCAAACATGTGGGATTAAATGCGTGACAGCAACTCCACGCGTTAATAGTATGGATATTGTATTTAGGCATGTCGTCAGGCAGCTTGGCGCCCGGGGGTCCTTGCAGTTGTAGGCGCTGGTCCAGACGAGCTGTTTATTTTGAGTTTGTTTACGTTTTTTAAAAAGCGAACAAATGGCCTCGACTCTGCTGTCCCCCATGGTGGATTACTACAACGACGAGGAGGAGCTGGACAGCGTGGACGACGACGACGACCGGAGTTTCAGGGGCAGAGACTCCGAGGAAGGTGAGGGTTTTAAACGGATCCTCCTCAAAGCTCGTCGGGCTCCGTCTACTTGTTGGAAAACAAACGGAAACGCGCGGTTCTCAAACAAATCTGCTTGTTGGATTTTTAAACGCAGTTTTTAAAGCGGATTTCGGTTTAGTTTTAAGTTAGCTTTTTGCAGTCCGTTTGCAGTTTTCTTCCATTGTGTGGTGAACTATTGTTAAATATTAAGTCACTGCAGACATTGGGGAACAACAGAGTTAGCATGCGAAGCTACATCGTTAGCCGCTTCAGAGTGCGAACGTTTCGGCGGTGGAGTGGATAAACCCACTTTTTTACAAATCGACGCAGGCTGCAAGTCTTAAGTTTAGCACACGCAATCGATTACTTGGCATAAAAAACTTTCAATTGGTAACCGAACTTTGTCCCGAGCTTCAAATAAGCATCTATTTTTTTTTTTTTTTACGCTGTTAAATGCACTGAAAAGTGACGTCCGTGTAACGTAAAGCGTATTCGGACGATGCAACACTGGCGGCGGCTATAAAGGCTTCACCGGGATGCGGCGTTAATTAGCCGCCTCGCTCCGTGACGTTAGCCGAGCCGTGTCCAGTCCGCCGCACTGCCCTCTTCACACTGTGCAGGCAGGACGGATCGCACCGGATGGGAAAGGAGAAAGACGACGAGACACACGGGCGATGACAACGCTACAAGGTTGGCACGGTTTCACGAGCAAACGCGAGCGAGATGAGAGTTTACGTGCTTTCCCGGACAACGTTGAATCACGCGACTCTTTAAAAAAAAAAAAACGGGGGCTAACTTTAGCTAGCACATTAATGCTAACTGAAAATGAAAGCTGCTGTGTCAGCTTAACGCGACCGACGGGCCTCGAGCTTCGGTTCGGTTTTTTCCTTCTTCTTCTTGAGTAAAAGTCGGTCTGGTCCGGTCTTCCCGGTGTTCGTAGGGCTCGATTCCCCGGGAGTTCAACCCACAGTGTCCCAGCTTGCTTCGCCTCGAGTTGTCCCCCGGCTTGACAGCAGCTCCAAGTTTAGCCGGCATCGCTCTGATTAATGCGGCAAAAGCTTTGACACGCACGGCGAGACAGTCGCTTCATTTAACACTTAGTACTTCAGATCTAAAAGCCCGAAAGACACGTTTTTGTTGCGTACCGAATTCTTCCAAATCGGACGAACTTTTCCCGATGCCAGTCCGAGGGTCAGACGTGGATTTCCCCGGTGTGTCCCGGTCTAACCGGAGGGCATTCCCGGGCAGGGTGTTCACCATTACCTTACCGGTGCCACGCACGTCTACGAGGGTGGGGGTGGGGGTTGTTTTGGGGGAAAACTGGCCTTGTAATCATGTCGTGGCACCACATTCTCCAGTGAACAATCCGCATTCATCTCTAATTTGAATCTGTCATCTTCGGGGGAAGTAGTTGTGAATAGTTTGTCTGTCCTGTCCTTCCCAGACACTGAGGATGCCAGTGAGACGGATCTTGCCAAGCATGACGAGGATGACTATGTGGAAATCAAAGAGCAGTAAGCTTCTTTTTATTTATTTATTTAACTTAAATTGCAAATGTGGTGGCTACACATCTAAACTCTTGTTATTTCTTTGCAGACTGTACCAAGACAAACTGGCCTCTCTGAAGAGACAGTTGCAGCAACTCCAAGAAGGTAGATTGAGTTTCATATCACCTGAGATGATGGATGCCTTGTGTAGTGCATTTCAATGGTCTTTCTCAGTAGGAGCTACACGACAACCCCTGGCTTCAAAGAGAGACTCGGATGATGACAAATGTCCCTCGGCCATAAACGGCTCATTCTAAGCAGCCTCGTTGTTTAAAGATGCTGACTGTGCTGTCCGACGGTGCCGTGGCACCACCAGCTGTCCCACAAGTTTTGCCCAGACTGATGTTCGTAGTGGAAATTGCAGCGTTGCACATTGTGTTTATATAAATCCACATTTAGGCAGAGCGTCGGGGTGGTCCCGTTTAGCCTTTGAGTGCCAAGAGTGGAAGAAGATGCAGAAATAATGAGTAGAGTTGTTTACATGTTTTGACAACAGCTTGTATTGAAGATGGAAGTCCCTTCTCGTTCTGCATAAATAACATTTTATTTTCCTCTTGCAGGCACGTTGCAGGAGTATCAGAAGAGAATGAAGAAGCTGGACCAGCAGCACAAAGAGAGACTCAGAAATGCAGGCAAGTACACGGCGTTCTTACTGGAAGCAAATCATCGTTAAGATTGAAGCACTTGTGCTGTTGGTTATTTCTCGATTGGGAGCGCTTCGTTTAGTTTGTCAATTCTGAACAAGAACACTGCATGGAACATAAAACACTGGCTGAGATGCAAAAATAATTATCAAAAAAAATAAAAAGAACAAAATTCACCTTCAGCCTGGAGGAATTCCATCAATCACATGTCTTAAAGTGTTTCCAGCCACAGTAACTTGCAGAATTTTCTTAATCTTCAAATATTTGTTTACGTCCTTTTTAAATCAATAATTAGCCAATAATCTGTGCAAGCTCTGAAAGTCATGGGTTTTGGTATTTTGTTAGTATTTGCGCTTGGTATCTGCTCATTTGTGTTTTTCTGACGAAAACACGTCAAACTAAAACTGGGTGCCGGATTAATCGGCATTTTCAAGAGCCAGTCATGCTGTCTGAATGCTGAATATCTCCATCAGCGCATGCTAATGTCCTCAGCTGTGATTTGGTAAAGATAGAAGCTGCTGGCGTGTCTCTATTCTATTAGACCGGCAAACATCTTAACTGCACGATAAACAATCTTTACAGGATGAGTAAATAGAAGAGTTTGAGATTTCTAAATGCTGAAGTAACGTTTCTTTTTGAGGGGGAGGGATCATGGATCAAGAGATAAATGAACAGCTGGTTCTTGGACAACACAAGATCAGTGACAACTGTAAGAAGTCGTACTACAGTTGAGAAGCAATCCTTTTGATCCTCAATGTGTTTTATATGCACAGGATCCTTTTTTTTTTAAACTTGGGATTTTTTCCCCCAAAAAAATAACAATTCACAAACAAACTCATATAAAACTTACCGGGCACAAACATAAATGACACAAATTGGGAGATTAGCAGTTTGATTAATTGTGGTCTTCATATCGGAGTTGTATATTTTTCTCTCCGTTGACGATCGGAGTTAAAGTGTCCTGCTTTTGTGCCACAGTGATTCAGTGGTCGGAGCTCCATGAAGCACAACATCAAATATACATGCAACAAAAATGAATGTTGCTTTTTGTACACAAGTAACTGTGTGAGGTCGCATTCATTTAATTAGCCGACCTGAAATCTTCTATCACGATGTCTGAAAAGGGTGGTCGTGATGGATTATGTGCAGAGATGGTTGTTAAAACATGCTGTGAGCACATTTCTCTGTTACACGTCCAACGACGTCCAAACTCCTCATCTTTCACCGCTTTAATCTCGTCTCATGCTTTCTTTCTGTTGACTCAGTCACTCGTCCTGTTTGTGTTCAGCTTTTGTTTTCTTCTCTTTCGGCGTGCCAGGATTTCATTTACTCAACTTTTTGCTGATGAAAAGGCTTTTTTTTCTCAGTAGTTGCGTTTATAAATTTGATGGCAGCTGAATATCAATGTGGCGAAAGGAACCAAAATACTGTAATGGAGTTTGAATCAGAGCTTGTTCATCATGACAAACACTGTTTTCTTTTTACCTTCCCAGATCTGTTTCTCCAGCTTGAAGTAAGCTCACTGAATCTCCCTAATGTACAGTCAGTCGCGTTCTTCCTGTGCGTGAGATGTAAACGTGTAATCCCTCTGGACTTTCCCCAGACCGAGCAGGTAGAGAGGAACTACATCAAAGAGAAGAAGGCAGCTGTGAAAGAGTTTGATGATAAAAAGGTGGAGCTGAAGGAAAACCTGATTGCGGAACTGGAGGAGAAAAAGAAGATGATCGAGAATGAGAAATTAACAATGGAGCTGACAGGCGGTGAGAGAAACAACGGGAATATTAACTCGGGCCTGAGTCGGCAAAAAACCTGGGAGAAATTGGGGTCAAAGTACTGCGAGTGGAGTTTATTTGCTTTTGGTATTCTGCAACTCTTCAGGATGTTTAATTAGACTTTTAGATACAGTGGAGCTGTTGTAAAGTTTTTTTTTTTTTTTTTTCCTTCTCGTTAATATACATCTTGTTTCTTCTACAGACTCAATGGAGGTCAAACCCATCATGACGCGGAAGCTGAGGAGACGCCCCAACGATCCAGTCCCAATCCCAGACAAACGGAGGAAACCCGCACCAGATATCCTTCACGTTCTCCTCCTGTTTTTAATTAAGAGTTTTGCATTTTTAACGTCCTTTTTTCTCGTTTTCTTTAACTCCCCACACCCCAGCTAAATTACTTGTTAACAGACGACCAGATTATGGAAGATCTGAGAACACTGAATAAGGTACGTGGTTCTGGATTTGTTTTTAAAATCTTCACTCATAGAGGCTGAAATTGTGACAGAACTACGGGGATGTACTGGAACTAACATCACTGTATGTCTAAAGTTTATAAAGTGAAAAGTTACTGATGAGCTAAATACCGTCACTACTATATACAGTATAGGTCATATTCATGTCCTGCTCTCTCCTGCTCCTCCTTCTTCTGTCTTCTCCTGCTTATCCTCCTGCACTGAAGCATGATGTGGCCTTAAGTTTCACTGTCGTGGGTCCTACGGATGCCCGACAGGCTCAAACGTAGGACAAGGTGCCACAAGGTGGCGCTCCCATCCACTTTCAATGGGAAATTCTGAGCAGTTTTCCACGATTTTATCGGAAACAGTTATTCGAGACGCTTAGCAAAGTCCTCGCACACTAGTCCTGGATTTTGTGCACGTTTTGATGTTTTTTGTGTGTTCGTGCCTCGTTACACATGGAAAAACGGCGGAAGAGGAATAAAAATAGACACTTTTCTAGGAATAGTAATCTTTGCGCCTTGCCATAGGCAGGCTCAAGAATTAGCTTCCTTCTCTTGTTGCCTGTAAAAACATTGAAAGCAAAAAAAGAAATTTGTATATTCCTACGTCTTTTTCACTTTCCTCCTAATTTCAATCATTTCTACAGATTTTTCTTACACATATTGACACAACTCCCCAAAATAATTCACAATCCAACCATTTACTCAGTGCGTCTATAGATCGCTGGACACAAATCTTCTAAATGCTGAGCTGTTGGGCTCCTTCTAATACTTTTAAAACATTGTATAGCAACAGGATGATATCGATTGGTCATCTTGCTCCAGATAATACGTCTTCATATCACTTCCTAAGTGTCTCTGCTGAATGTCCCCCTTTGTATTTAATCATTGTAACCTTCTTCTCTTCACAGCTGAAGTCACCGAAGCGACCAGGTACGACAAGCACTCGCCTCCTTAAGTGGGTTTTAGATGTGAACACTGAGTCCTGTAGTTCAAAGGGAAGGCTTTTGTCATTTAGGGAAATGCACTTATTCACTCTCTGGCTGAGTTAAGGGAGAAGATTGATGCTGCTCTCAGCTCTCGACACTAAATCTGAAGCTGCGCCGCAGGCTGTAACTTCAGGTACTTCAGTCGTCGCCAGCAGAGAAGTTGGGATTATTGCTTGTCAACTACTGGTCCTGCATGCCTAGCGCCCCTAAAGCGGGGGTGTCAAACATAAGGCCCGTGGGCCCAAACCAGCTCCCTAACAGGCTCTAATGCCCAAACCACCAAGCAAATTATAAAAAGTTTTTAGAAGAAAACGTTGATTTAAAATGTTATATTAAAAGGAGCTGACATAACACAACACTGAGACCCAAGCTGAGATATGAGAGATTGTTTGTTGCTAAAAGCCATGCTCTCAGTGAATCCGTAAAAACATGCATAATGCAACAGCTATAGCAGTTTTTTTTTAAGGCATTTCAGTCTTTTGCAACTATAAAGTATCATGAGAATTGTTGAGATTGTCGTAATTTTTAATTGCCAAAATATATATTTTCACTACATACACTCTACAATCTGTCACATTAAGTTGATATTATCCAAAAGAATGAACGCATCAGTTTAGAGAACACTTGTACAAAGGAAGATCCTGAATAGATGTATAACTGTCTTTATTTATTTAATTTATTTATTTCATTCAAAAATAATATTAAAAAAAAAAAAAAACACTCCCCGCAACAAAACTTCCAATCTGACAATCTGAAAAGGAGGCGAAGAGTCTGTTGTTTTACTGTGTTTTATGTATGTAGAGTATTTACAATATCCAAATACAAACTGTCATTTTCATGTTTGTTCAATACCTCACATTATTATT
>OMNM01039922.1:7860-19538 GCA_900302745.1 Parablennius parvicornis
ATCATGACGATCGTTTTGTCTTCTGTGTTCGCAAAAACGTTGAAGAATTAAACTTCTACAGGGCTCCTCTTTTTTTTTTTTTTTAATGTAGTGATGTGAATTAGTTTCCTGCCATTTCTGGAGTATTTTCTTCAAACACATTTGTAGCTACACTGACGATTAGGCCGGTTGTTATTCGTTGGCGTTTCTTGTTCCCAAAAAAAGAAATCCGAAGGCGTCTTGTGCCACAGCTCATACATTTCTTAACGGCATAGCACAGACTGTACAAACACTTTGTTTACATGTTCCAGTGGCAGGAACTAATTTATCGCTGAATCTTTAGCGTTTCTTTCCAGATATGTTGGCGAACGCACAGAACGAGCCTCCACGATGAACCTGCTCACAGTTGAAATCTAAATGTTCATCCTGGAAGAAAAAAAAAAAAAAAAACAGAACAAGTCATGTTGAATTAAGTGTAAACTAACATCCTTACGTGTGTTTTACACTTGATTAAATGCATTACTCACAAAACTACACACGTTTTACAGTTTCTAGCTTTAAAAGTCTCAAAATTTAATATATATGTTTCTGTATTTCTGTAAAAAAAAAAAAAATCTGCTGCATGCTGTCGAGCACCTCTTTCACCATTTGCAAAGAAAACACCTTGAGAATACCTTACTCAAGGGTCTGAACTTCACTGTACAATGCTCTTTATGATATTTTCATATTGAATGCATCAATCCAGTGAAGTGACAGAAAGAAAAAAAAACGATGAATTTGTGTTACGAGTTTGAAAATGAACAAGAAGAAATGTCCAAAACTAATATATAATTGGTCACAGGATTCATGAACTGACATATCAAGTATTCTACTGAGGGGGGAAAAAAAGACATATCTTTGTTCAATTAAATCAAAAACACCACCATAAACCACGTTAATAGCCTACTTTCCTATTTTCCCTTTAAGGCAGTCAGTTTGTGATATTTATAGACATAGAATTGATCAGATGTGTCATTGGAGAGGTTAAAACAGGCTGATGTTGCTCACAGTGACTCACACATATCCAGTGAAGAGGCATTAGTTTAGTGGTGTGAGTTACAGTAAGTCTTTACTGTATCAGTAGATTTGTGCTGTTTTCAGCAGTTATATTCTTGTAGACGTGAGCGGAGCGCCATCTAGTGGTAGAGTCTCCCCAGTGGATCCACTGGGTGTAAAACAGCAAATTTAAACGAGAGTTAAATCATATTGTTCTTACGAATATGGAAAATATGGCATTCTCTCTGAATGCCTTGCAACACTTCCTTTTTTTCTTAACTCAGAAAAATAATGGGATCTAAAATGTTTTACTACTTCCAGCCACTTTAAGGACAGTAGTGCATTGTGTTTTTGTTCAGACTAATTTTACACATTAAATCTAAACCACCAATTAATTAATTTTAACTTTTTTTTTTCTATTGTTTACATTTTTATTCAGGCAGACCTGTAGCTGCTCAGTGTGACTTTTTTTTATATAACTCTGCATTCTTTTCTTGCTTCTATTTTTTTTATTCTATTTAATTTTATTGTATTCTAAGGAAATAAAGAAAAAAGCTGGTTATATAAAAATATTCCAGACATCATCTCGAAACGTTTCTATATTTCAGCCAATCATGAAGAGATCAACATGGCAGACAGGAAGTCAACAAACGAGTCCACAGTGGAGGAGCTGGATCACACAGCTGCTTGTTAATCAAACTGAGGCTGCTGTTGGATTAACTAATTCTTTTGCTCCCTCGGGGATTAATTACAACCAAACCCCTGAAGGGATTTGCTTTCGGGCCTCCGTATTACAGCGAGCGTCGGCCTTCGAATTATTTGAAGAAAAAAAACAAAACAAACTTCACAATAATTTTGAAGTAAAGGTTGGAAACTAACAATATAATAACGCTGAAATGTCTCTTTCCACAATGATAAAAGAATATATTCTTCAACATCTACTTCATGAAAATAAAGCAACCTCTTTGTATAATTTATTTTGATCAAGCAAAATTGTTTTTTGGTTAAACTACCTACCATTTTTTTTAAAATCCAGAAAAAATGGGGGGAAAAAGAAAGAAGAAGAAAAATAAAAGAAAATCCAAGTTAAGTGAACTTTGCGTTTTTAGTGCCTCAAGATCCTCAAATCATCTGCAGAACATGAGTCCTGCAATATTCCCTGTCTCTTTGTATAATTTCACAACCTTCTGTGACGCTTGGGAACACTGATGGCTTATGGGTATTGTAGTACCTGAAACATGAGTTTGCAAAGTTTAGCTCACGTTATTTAAATTATTCATGTTCCAGGGAAAAAGCAAGAATCAGAGTCTCGTACTTTGAACAAATGTTTTTGACTTCAGTATTAGATGTATTTGTATAACGATTGAATTTTGCTTCTTGATTTCATAGCTTCAATTAAGTTCAATTTATTTTTCGGATTTTATCTTTAATCAGATAAAATTTCCATCATGAAAGTTGAATGTTTTAACCATTAACATGTCGGCTACATACGGGGATTTATTTGCTTGTAACATGTTGTAGTTCATCTGAAACAAACCACAGTGACAATAAGAGGCTGTGCACTGAGGGCTGGGATATCGGCTATATATTTCCAGTATAATAATACTTTGACTTATTGCTCCATCTGTCCATTTGTTGACACTCTGAAAAGCCCAGTGCTGTTTCAACTGGTGCATGATGTTCAGGTCGATGACGACCTTTCACCTCTGCATGGCGTAAACAACAGAAGACTTCAGAGATTCCTGCAGTTTTCATCCAAACACTCAGGTCAGAGAAAATACAAGGAACAGAAATAGGTTGAGGCCTTCTTGAGTTTGTATCTGGGCTACGGCAGCTCCCGACGGGTATTTAGGGGATAGCCTGAGGTAAGACCTGAAAAGTGAATCGTAAATGGAATGGGTCGACTATGTAGGGCACCGCGTTTCTTCTGCACAGTGAAGTGTGGAGAGGAAAGGCCTGAAGTATTTTCTGAAGCAGCGGCTCAGTCACATCGGGGGAATAGAGAGGGAAGGAAAGAAACACATGGAGCTCACTGCCAGAGACAAAGAGCCTTGTTCATTCTTCATGCACGCTTTAATCCTCTTATTGATGGCTGATAAATAAATGTTTTATCAAATATGCATGTTGAGATGTCGGCCATGCAGCGATCAACATATGAACATGGAAGACATGTCGGGTTAATTCATGGTTTCTAAAGGTGAGAGGTTGAGCCGCCTCCACGGAGCTTGTTCCATATTTATTTTCAACAATTATTTAAAAGGAAATAATTCTGATGAAGAAAACGCAGCCCAGACACCCAGAATGCTCCTGACATACGTTCTTATTGACAAATATGTGCCCATTATGTCAAATGAATGTGGTTTTGAGGATTGTAAATGAGCTTGAAATGCAGATTGATTGATTGTAAAACTCCAGTTTTTCTCCTGCTTTATCCAATTTAAGGTCGCTGGAGTCGATCCAAGCCGTCAACAGGTTACACACCTATGTTCAATTTAGAGCCTGAAATACATGTTTTTAATTCTGTGGGAGAAAATCCATTCACATCCCCACACACAAAGGCCCCCTGGCTCTCTTCTAAATCAGTCTTAAATATACTTTACTCTCAAGTCTTGTACCCTAATGAAGCTTGATTTTTTTTTTAATCTATTTATTGTCCCTTCTTTATCATATTTTCAATAAGTCTTTATAGTGGCATTTTAGTGGTTCCTTCTATTTATTTTTTCATTTTTTAACCTGTCAGTGTTTGTCTATGTCTGTGTCCCTACTGTATTTTACCGTCTAGCGTTTTTAATGCATCAGTACGTACTACCAGATGCCCTCTCCTGCTGCACAACAATCTAACTGGTTACCAATGAAGTCACCTTTGACCTTTGACCAAAGTCAGAAAGGAATTGATGACCTTTGTGCTAAAGAAAAAAAAAAAAACTTCTTCTCTCAGCCCATTGATCCATGTAAAGACTTCATGGCACAGTAACTTCCTGCTGTTGGATTTGTAAGGTGTTTTCTGTTTTTAACTTTTTTTGTACGCGTATACGTCGTGTCGATAGTGAGCCGACGATCTTAACTTTATTTTCCCCGTTTATCCCCTTCCCCTCTTAGTAAATGGGTCTATATGGATACAAATTTAAAAAGAAAACAAAAGTTTCAATATAAGAGTACAATCTATACAAAATAAAAGTCCAAAACTTATTTTGGACTTATATTTTGTCATACGAAAACTGAATTTGTGACAAAATTAGGAAAAATTGTTCAATCATCTGCCAATGAAACGTGCAAAAAAAAAAAAAAAAAACTAGAAATATGACACTTCAACCATCACTTGTACATAAACACATTTTTATTCAGCCTGATATAGGTTACACATGGAAAAAAAAATCAATTTCTAAGAGAACTACTTCCCTTTGTGGAGCTAATGATATGAGTTATTTTTTTTTGTGTGTTTTTTTTCTTTCAATGAGCTTCAGATCCGCACTTGACAGCTTTCAACCTGAGCTGCCGTAGGGTGTGAGGAATAAGAATATTCACATGCTACGACTGACCTGAGGCTGGATTTATTTTATTTTCTCTCTCCTTTCTTCCAAAAAAAAAAAAAAAAAAAAATGAAATAAAAAATTATACAAAAAAAAAATAAAAAGTGTCCCCTCAGCAGTCATTGTGTTTTCTCAATGATATGGAATGTTCTTTTGGAAGGAGAAAAAAAAAAATGTTTAAAAAGCAAAGTAAAAACGCTTCTGTGCCGCGGCAGAGAACGAGATAAGAAACTGAATTTTTTATTTATTTGTTTTTTACAAAAAACGAAAGAAACGGATTCCCAGAAGTCTGTTCCCAGGCTGCTACTGTGTGTGAGGCATTAAGACGACACTTTCTCTGCCCAAAGTGTTCAACAATAATAATAAAAAAAAACTAATCTGTGACTGTGATTCAGTCTCATCGCCCCTCAAATGTGGATATGAACAAAAAAACCACAACCTTTACATTAAATTTACACCGCTTGCAAAATCAGCTTTGGAGTCTAATATATTAGGACTGACAGAGACACAAAGCAAAAGACTGATGAGAGGGG
Source organism: Parablennius parvicornis (assembly GCA_900302745.1). Taxonomy (NCBI): domain Eukaryota; kingdom Metazoa; phylum Chordata; class Actinopteri; order Blenniiformes; family Blenniidae; genus Parablennius; species Parablennius parvicornis. Next base: position 12,938 of record OMNM01039922.1, read on the forward strand.
AAGAAAAGGGAAGTCGGTTCTTTACATTTAACTAGTGTTAGTCTTTTTTTTTTTTTCTTTTTACTTGTAAATTACACAAAGTGCAAATTTTTATTTATATTACACCATAACCAATTTTTAGAAATTGTTCATTTTCTATTATATAACAATGAAAAATGTGTTAATTTCACATAAGCCCCAAACAAAAGCCATAACCTACCCCCTCCCACCAGCTATTTTTTTTTTAATCTTTTTTTTTTTTTTCCTTAAAAAGGAATCACTAAATACATGCTGCAATGACGCCCACCAAATTTTGTTTTGACCAAAGCCGCCGCCGTTTATTTTTTAGGCTCCTTGAATCTCTTCCAGTACACTGTTACTGTCAGCGTGCGTTTATAGTTAAAATATAATATATTAATCTATCATTAAATAGTATGCCTCTTGCACAGTCTTGCATGCATCGGAGAGCATCGGTTTGGGCAAGCTGTACAAGAAGGAGAGGCGTGTGGACGGACTTGCTCAGGCTGTGGAGGCTCCGGGCGGGGTCCAGGCACTCTGTCGCCACCTGTAAACGCTTTATTTTTTTTTTTGTTTGTTTTTTTTTTTGTTTTTGCCCTTTTTACTTCCTCGCAATCGCGTCAGTCCCAAAGTTGGTTCTCCAGTGTGTTGTTGTTGTTTTTCGTTTGTCAATAGAGCAGGTGTTTTGTGTGCGAAGTGCGAGAATGTAAATGTGTGTGGTCCTAAACTCAGGTTTCACAAAAAAAGAAATAACGAAAGGGAAAAAAAAAAAAAAAAAAAAGATTTGTGGAAATCACTGAAGTTTTGTTCCCAGCTTTCGTTGTCTGTTCCTGGAAAACGAAGGGAAAAAAAAAAAGTGCATGAATCATCACAATTATACTCATATCTAAAGTCCCTTTTATACGACAATGGTGCTCGGAGCCACTGAAAACACACGTTTTTGAAAACGGCTCCCGAGGGTGGAACTTTGACGCGTCACCAATAGGGTTGCCAGATCTGACTCTGTTTCCAGCCCAAACACAACATAAAACCCACCCACCTCTCAACCTCTGTAGTAACTCATGTTAAAACCCAAACTCCTTTTCGAATATTCATCTGATTATGTTTTCTTAATTTATTTCATATTATTATTACTGTTATTCATTTATTATTTTCAGAGGAAAACTGTTGAGGTTTTTTGTCTGGTTTTTTTTTTTGTTTTTATTCTTTGTGCCTTGATATTTGAAATGAGCATCTCAATCACTCAATCAATTAAAACCGAAGAGAGAAAGTTTGAGACCGAGCCGCCATGTTGGACCAGTTTGAACTCCATGAGCAGACAGCATTAGGTTTAGCGTTTTGCTCATGCAAAATTAAACCCGGTTAATATAGATCAAAATTTTATGTTGATTCATGATTAATCAAAATTAATACACAGCAACTCCAAGATTAATCTGATTAAAACATTTTCAATCATTTGACAGCACTAGTTTACAGCGTATCGTTTTCTGCACGCGTGTGTTCGTGGTTTCTTTATGAAAATAACCAACAGCACCCACTGGTGGCCCAACTTGCTAAGTATAACATTTTCAGGATTATCATAACTTTGATTGCATAAATGCAAAAGTTTTCTGAAACAAAAAAGATGGATTCCAACTTGAAACTTTTTCCTGTAAACAGATTCTAAATCTTTGGCGCCAGTTATTGTATCTATGGTTGTTACAGAGTAAGTGAGAGAAACTTACCGTGCCTCTGACCTGGTCACTGTGTACTCAAACCATAAGATGTTGGGAATCAGGCTGGTGTCTCGCACCAGGAAGTACTCTGATATTGGCCTGTAGAACGGTTAAATAAAAAAATAAAAAAACTCATTAACATAATCATAACAGTTTTTTCTATCTTCTTTATAACGTCATACATAAAACCTGCTCTATTTATGACTCCTAAACTCATTCACTGCTCATATACCAGAGTGTGTTCAGTATATCGGGGTATCTTTAAAACAAATTACAATATAATGGAAAAACCTATTTCATACGTGATTTTATTATCAAACAATGAAACATCCATAGATTTTATATCTATCACTGAAAATTTCGATTTTTGGTTTTACTCTTTTACATTTCAACGTTTAAGTCATAAAGAAATAAATAACTTGAATCAAAACATTTCAATATTTTGTGAAATCTGCTGGTTTTTTTACTACTTAACTTCAACCAGACGCAAAAATTTACTAATACCTTTTGGTTTGAGTAAGTGTTTGAGATGACACACACGCGCACACGCACCCACACACACCTTGATTTGGATGTTTGGGAAGATGCAATACTGTGAATCATTTGAGAAGACAGACGTTTCCTCACAAGAGATCGACTCACCATGCTGCTATTTTGGGGAATAAAGGTGTCAGAACCTCTTGTGTGAAGAAGAACCAGATTATGCCGATGGTACTACCGGCTACCGCGCCGTAGAAAACCTGGCTCCAGGTGTGATACAGCAGGTAGACCCTGGAAACGAGAGACAGGAAGGATATTTTATAAGATATCTAAAAAACAACATTACAGAATAACATTGAATACTGAGGGGAAAAAAAAAAAAAACTTTCAGCTCTATCATAGTTATGACACGAGGTTGACAAAACACATTGATACGACTGAAAACACATTCGCTTTCTCTCCTCCGCTTCACATTTTTAACTGCTGCTGATTGTTGTGTTTCCTGGTTAAATCACAGCCGCTGGCTTTCAAGTTATTTCTGTGAGTAACTCTGGGCCAAAGTATTGACTGTACATTTTTCTGGTTCAAGTGCTCTGGTACGTAGGTGTTCGCAGTAGAAGGATCACTTGTTCTGGGGGAAAGCTAACAGTTTTGAACTGCTGTGAGTGGAATGAAACAGGATGTCAACTACCAGGAGTTAAAGATCTGTGCCCGTCAGTGTGTATCTGATAAATACATGATGCTTATTATCCGACAGGTAGAGGGGGCCATGCGGGTGCAATTGTTTAAAGAGACACTCCACACTAGTAGAGCTGATAGCAAGAAGTTTCCATGTTCTCCATCTTTCTTGAAAAACTGTCCAAGAACATGCTTTTGAGGCTTATCGTTGATCGTTAAGGTGTGTATTCAGTTGTGTATTCGGTGGGCACTGTGTGTTACTGCCAGAGGATTGAGCCTGTAGTTAAACATGTTGAAGAAAAACAACAATAGAGAACAAGCCTGGAACTAAAGATGGATCTCTTAAATCAGAGGAGACTAAGTAAGATGAGTAATCATCTCATGGAAAGAAGCTTTGATCAGATAATTTTTTTAGTAAAGCTCCCAAAGGTTGAGAATGCTGGAGCATCTTTTCTTTCTCACTCAACATGTGTCACTATTACATGTCAATAACATTTCCCTCTCTCCTAGTCTGAAGCCTCCTTTTTTTTTCATTTCCACAGTCACTCATGCTTGATCATTGTTGGGTTTCCTCTGTAAAAGTGCCCTGAAATGACTTTGTTGTATTCAGCGCTATAAAAGTAAAAGTTGAATTGAATATAACAATCCTGCAATATGGTAAAAACATGCAGCATTTCCAAAAAATTCACACTCACACAATCATCCTGTTCTATACCAAATGTGTGGTTTTTTTTTTTACATTCTCTTAGTATAGATTTTACATTTAAGGATTCATGTGAAAGATCTAAAGGATTTTTCCAGCTCTCACCTGCTGTATGACACCGATAAGGCCATGCCCAGCAGGATGATGGACAGTATGTGTCTCCACAGCAGGTCCACGCACCGAGCATTGTTCGTTTGATGCATTCTGAAAAAGAAACCGGCATGAGTTCATATCGCAGCTATCAAAAATGAAGGTTAAAAACTCCCTTTAACTTTTGCTGGAATGAGCCACAAAGCATCACGAGACTAAAAACAGCACACCTTTAACTTTGTCGATCTTAAATTTTAACTTCCTGCTGTTTCAGAGAATTTCACGGCCATACATTTCCATGCCTAAACCTCCTCAAAAGATCAAAGAAAAAATGAACTCACCTTAAATAAAGGAAAAGAAAGAAGTAAACAACAAAGAACCAGATGAGTTGGGAATGATTGGAGGGCATCCCATACTCGTTGTGCACGGTTGTGTGAGCCCCTGCAACAAGAGACAATTGAACAGATATCTCGATCAATATGAAGACTTTAATAGCCTCAAAAACTTTGTGATCCAATAGAAATTGTCAGAAATATATAGCACAGCATGAATGTACTGTTACACATTTGTTTTACACAATTCAATATTTGTCCGAGGCCGGGTGTGAAGAGAAGTCATTAAGAGTCGCATGACCACTAAAACGCAGATGAATCTTCAATGGCTGTCTCAACAGTTACGCAGCCACATTATCCAGCAATCATTTGAAATAAATAGCGGTGAAAAATTGCTCAATATAGTATAATTGCAAACTAATTTCAAAGAGTAAAAGCCAAACTTTTAACCGTTAAAAAATGTTTCTCTATGCGAGTCCCCCAGCCAGACAGTCACCTGTACTGTAAACCCAACATTATACACAATCCAGGACCATAAAAACTACAGCAAAAAGTGTAAATATCACAAAAGGTAAAAAAACAGTTGCAGGAAAAGCAGTGACCTTTAATGAGACTGCAAAAAACAAATTGCAAAGAGCTACACCGCACCAGTCATTTTGAAACTTGATTCATAAACAGGAAACAGAATATGGGAACCGATGGAACCGTTTGTACGGCATCTGAAATGCTACGACTGCGCATGCACACCATGGTCATAGTAAATAGTTTCTCTGCACATACACAAATAGATGCGACAATAACAACATTGACGGCATCCAAAGTGGAAAGACTCCCAGTCCATGTTCTCCTGGGACTTGGTAAGATTACAAGTTGAGTCACACATAATAGCAATACAACTTTGTTATCTCTCCAAATAAAGTTTCCCTTTAAAATTACATCTTTTTCAAACCATTGCAGTGTAAAAGCTTTTATGAAATGAATCACCGTCGTGTGAACGGGGCCTGAGTGACAACTGAATGTAGCATTAGGTTCATATTGTTTAATCAAAAAACCTTGAAAAGAGGAGCACAACATGCAAAATACAAACATTCACAAAAACAACCTGCCGGTTTTATAAACTGCTAAAATGTGATCATACGGTTAAGAAAACACTGACGTCACACAGCTTTGCAGCAATTGACATGCATCTATTTGTCTCAAGACAATGTGCGACAACCACAGGAAGTGGATGTCTATTTAGAGACACTATTCACACATCGCCAGTGCAACACTGCGAGGAGCTCTTCATGCGATGATGTTTAACCTAGTTTACAGCGCACAGGGATACAAGTCTCACATTTTAGCAGATGAACAGGGACAGGAGAAGCGATGACACTGTGTGCCGGGACAGATGCTACGTTTGATATCAGAGGAACACACTCAGCCTGTTGTTTCTTTGTGTTGCTCAACCCAACCAATAACACACACACCAGATTCACTCACCTGCACATGGGCGCGGCTCTCTGAGAATGTTCTTCAGCACCCAGTTCACGCCATCGTTCAATATGAGCCCACCAAAGAAGGAAATCTGTCACACACACACAGACACACAGAAAGAAGAAAAGGGTCAACACATGAGGAAACACTGCTTGTCTTGCCAGAGGCACAAGTTCCAGGCCCCTTCAGAGACAATCCCAGCAGATCACACAGCCCGACTACAAATCACCTGTTTCTCCCTCGAGTGCATGTGCAGGGACTCACCGTGTGTAGCTCCCGTTTAAACACTATGAGTGTCACAAACCCCACGAGGATGAACACGGGCAGCAGACTGATGTAGGCCAGCACTTCTCCCGTCAGATCATCTGAAACACATCGTGCATGTTAGCACACACAGACATTAGGAAAGTCTCTCAGGATTGTGGTGGGAGTGACACCTGGGAGGCACTCAGTGAACCCGGGTGGTTTCTCATTCTGGAAGTACAGGTGCCAAACTGACGTGGGAAAGTAACCAAGGCCTCGTCAGACTTCTGGGATTCATTATTTGATGTTGTTGAATCAGATGTGAGGTTGGTTTGTGCTACTTACACTCATCACAATCAGGCCAAGGAGCAAGCTACGTTAGCCGATAGTTATGGCTACACACATAGCTACCTTCACCGCATTCACGAATTAAATTTAGCCATTAAGAATGCTGATGTTATGTGGAGTGATTCCCACGAGATGCAACATGCCGGTTGAATCCCGAGAGGAAATATCAAAGCCGATATTAGGAGAGCTAGCAGGCTAGCTAGCTTCATTGTGGACATTACCATCAACTGCGCATGCGCCGCCGGCTCACAATTTGGCAGTCCGGGTTTACGTTCCCCGCTGAGCCCTCGCTGCTCTACAGCATAGCTCACAATTTGGCACGAGCACCCGACGGCCGCGTTCATTCAGTGGCAAAACAAAAACACGCGAAATCGTCAAAAGAGCCGGCGGCACCGCCGCTTCGTCGCCCGTGTGGCGGTTTACGTACCTTCCGCGAACTCAACGTGTGTGACAGATATAGACCGCCATCGAGGTGGTGCCGAGCACTGCTCTTCCAACGCCATCTTACCCGGACACAACCGGGCTGCCCCAGCGGAACG
>OMNM01039923.1:3422-14236 GCA_900302745.1 Parablennius parvicornis
TGAGAGAGAGAGAGAGAGAGAGAGAGAGAGAGAGAGAGAGAGGGAGGAAGACTTAGAGACAGTAAAGGGAGGTGAGAACATGTGAAGGCAGACAGAAAGGGTGAGAGTGATTCCGGAGCAGAAGAGGAAACAGAGACTGACGATGAAGCTGCTGACAACAAAGAGAAAACAGAGAATGAGCTGATGATAGAAAGAGATGCGGCGTCTCTGTTTCAGAGTCTCTGAAAGCGTTTGGTCCTTAGACTGCTCTACTGTAAAGACGACTCTCTTAATATTTGATGCACCCCTCCTCACCAATGACAAGCAGGTTTAATCTGAGGCTGTTCTCTTTTCCTCTGCTGTTCTTTCATGTGTTTTCTCCAGTGTTGCTTTAATGTTCTGCCACTATTTACACAAGAATAACTGATTATGTATATGTATATATATAGTGGGTTACAACTGTTGGTTTTCTTGTACATGAAACCAGCAATAGCACTGCTGGCTCTGTCCTGCTCAATGAGAATACTGTTAACTCAGATGTTACCGGGTGTGTTTTGTTACTATTTCACTAAACTCCTGTTTACTGGAAAATAATGCCCCTGAAATACATACTGCTGTTTGCATGCAGTTAGTTGATCTCACCTTCACTGCCGTTTATTCTAATTGTCATTCATTTATAAATATGTTTCTATCAAGAGCTGCTAACGTTCAGCATTAGTCTTCATAGTGTACAGCAGGTTTAGCTTCGGCCAGAGATACACCGAAGTACAAGCCCAGTAAATTCTGGAGCTCAGGAGAATGTTTTTCTCTTTAAATTCTTTAGACAAAATCATGAAAAAAGATATGAGGGAAAAAATGTCTTCCAATTACTGCAATCACAGACGACTGATAAAGGCCCTATCTACTGAAAATGTGTGTGTATAAAAATGTATAAAACTTATTGAAAAAGGGATTTGTAGTTTATGATTGCTTATGTTTTTAATGAGTTTGAATATGACATTCAAACTGGTTCATGAACAAAAAGAGGGATGTTGTTTAATATCACCACAAATATTGTATAATATATAAAACAATAGAAAGTCCAGCACCAAAAATGCATATTTATGGTTCAATTAGTCCCGTGTTAAATTTACTGGTAAAGAGTTGTTTTGTTTTTTTCACTAACTGTTAAAGTTACACTACTTTTTAGATAAGTAACGACTGACTGAAATAAAACAGATTTTTTTTTCTTTTTGTGACTTGAACATCACTGATTCAGTCTGTTGTGTATTAAATTCAGCCTCTTCAAAGGGACGACCCTTCACTCCTCCTCTCGCTGTCTACATTGAATACTCGGAAACACAGACGCACACACAGGCAGACAGTTAACAAACATAAAAAATCATGTGGCTCAGCGGTTCAGGAGCTGTGTATTAATATTTCAGGCCATCGGGGGAAATGATCAGCCATGATGAATAAAACAAAAAGACTAATGGATATAAGCAGGTTCTGATGCTCCAGTAAATAAATGATGTCAGAAAACTATCAATAGAACAGAGTCGAATAATTTACCTGGAACAGAACAACCAGCAACAGGCTCAGCTTGACTTCTTTACTAATTCCTTGTTAATATTTGCATGCATGTGTTTTAGTTTAGTGTCATAATTGAATAATGGAGAGGCTTTATCACTGGTGGGAGATGTTATTGGTTATAGGTGTTTTAGGCCTACTAACCTGGTTCCCATTAGTTTATCAATTTGTTAAAGCTCGTTGGCAAATTAAATGTCTTGTTTTTATTTTATCAGTCAGTACAATCTTGTGTTAGTAACACTACTGTACTTCATTTTTTTTTGTTGACAGTGCAATCAAATACTTGAAATACCAGCTGTTGTTACACTAAAGTCTGACATAAATAATTTTTTACATTTTATTTTGAAACTGTCACACAAGTGAAGGGAGGATATCTGAAAAGGCCAGACAGAGCAGATTGCAGGACTCCTTTTATGGAATACATGGAAATCTTACATCCAAAGGAACTGGAAGACAGGCAGAGAAGCAAGAACCCAGAGAACAAACAAACTCAGGAAAACAAGCTCAACTTATAGACAATCACACACTCAGACACAGGTGAAACACATCAGGGCAGGGAACAGCAATCGGACACAAGGCGGAGACGTGAAGGAGCCTGAAACCAGAGACAGGAAGAGACATCAAAATTAAACAGGAAACAGTCAAAAGGCAGAAATTGTGCACTGGGACAGACCCTGACTGAAAAATTTAGTAACAGAAATTCTCTGTTTCCATTGTGCAATCCTAATTCAGTGAACACATAATGCTACAGCTGAACTTGACAAAGTTAAAAGGGAGATTGGGCACAATAGTATTTTTTTCACCCCCAGGAACTGGGAATAGATCTGGCCTCTCACGACCTGTAGGATGTTATGGAGGACTGGATGAGAGGACAAGTGAGGCACAGAAAATGTGTATGAGATTTGCAAATAAAATATCATACATTATACAGAGCATTATAATTAATGCATTAAGGATCATCAACAATGTAAAAGAAATGTATGTTTTAGTATAAACACGGTTGTTTAGTGTGCTGTATAAATAATTCAACTCACAAACCATTTGTCATTGTTCAATTGTACTGTGTGTCACCATCTCAGGCTTCATGAAACTGTTTTCCGCAGTTTATTGCGAGCATACCAATAAAGCCTATTTGTATTTGACAGAAATAGAGAGAAAAACATTTACCAACGAAGAAGATGTGACATTACAGGCGGGGAGCGAAGGTTCTGAGCTGCAGAGATGCAGGCGGATACGTTTCCCCAGACGTGAGCGAGTGAACCTGATGGCTATCTATGTGACCGCGCACATTTTATTACTCCATTAAATAACCCACTCACTAACACAGAAACAGGCCAAGTGCAGGTACCAAGTCGTTAATAACGGGCATAAACCTCTGAAAATGGATGGTGCTATCTGCGCGGAGCAGTGGAGCGCAGATCGGTCAGGAGATTCATGTTCAGAGGCGAGCAGAGAGGATGTGCAGTAAGAGGGACAAACAACGACACTATGTTTGGTTTCACTTGGCTCTGCTTTATCATTTCAGTTAAGATAACATCAGTCAAACATAGTTTTTTTATCTGGAGCAGCTGAAAATTAATTGAATTGCCACAAGCTTTGAAATTACCTAAAAAGGAGAATAAAAATTATTTAGGTTTAAAAAAAAAAAAAAAAAAAGAGCCAGTTTGAAGAACGTCATTAAACTTCAAACAGACAACATAGTATTTGCCAATAGTGAATGACATGTGCCAGGATACCTTTAATTGACCTTCATTGTGATGCAAATTTATGCCCATTGTTATTGCAGTCATTAGCAGGATTACTTGTTAGCAAATAAACACAGAAAACATGAAAATGCCACGTGATGCTGAAACTATTGAACAGTTTGCTATAAGATGTTACAATGATAATTCATATTTCTCTAAATACACAACAATCATGGTTCCTGCTTAAGGACGTCGTAGCTCAGCTCAGTAAGTAACAAGACAGGCTGGAGCACCTGATCCTGACACACAAATGCAGCTTCGTCTGTTTAACTGACGAAGAGTTATCAACGCAAAAGTCAGTGAATGTCTGAACAATTGAGAAGGAGTGATCAGAGCTTGGTAATAAGCTACATTTACTCTGTTACATTTTCTTGAGTAACTTTTGAAATAAAATTACAGGAGTAGTTTCAAAACAAGAATCCCACAACAAACAGTTGTCACAGTGTCTTTCATCCTGCAATGGATGATGCATCAGTAGGGACATCCACTATAAACTCCTTGTGTTAGGGTTAAGGATAGGGTCACGACCAACCTTATTTATCAAGTAAATCATTATTAAAGTTGTCTCTGGTCTGGTCATTATAAAAAAAAGACTAGTATTTTCTTTTAAGAGAAAAGCACATTTCAGTTTTTTATCTATTTTGATAAGTGACTGGATGATGTGCCTTTATTAAATGTGAATAAATTTAAGTCTGAATAATGTTTAAATTCTTTAAACTGCAGAATTAGACACTCTATATGTGAGATGAGTTTCTGATGACTTGGCATTTATTGATCTTCACCAGAGTTCCTTGACTCTATATAGATTCACATTTGCAGCAGTTTAAGCTGGCAAACGTCCCACACACAAAACATTTCGTTCCAATTTAGACTTATGTATGTGATGGGAATCTGTTTGTCTGTGAACTGAGTGAACTCAAAAGTATTAAAGTGCATATTCAGACAAGAATTTTTTTTTTTTTTTATATATATAAATGTTTTTGTCCATATGATGAATATGGTGAAGTTATAAAATGTTGAGAACTGAGCTTCAACCTTTTCTGTGTCACTGAGTGGGATAAAAAATGTGCACTTTTCTGATCACCTTCCAATTTTTTCCTCAGTCATTCCTGTTACCTCCATTCAGTGAGGTATCATTATATTCCTCTGGCGTTAATACAGTGTCCCTCCGATCAAACTGCGTCATCAAGCCCTGCTTTGACTGGTCCTCTCTACGATCTCACAAAAAAAACCCTGAGTTTCTGTCTCTCCGTAGTTTCTTCAGCTTTGGAGGTCACTAATGAGGTCTGACAAAGACTTTGCACTGGAAAACGTCCTAACTTTCTGCTGAATTTTCTCAAAGGGTTTTTGTGGTTGTCTGTTTTATGCACATTTTAAAGGTAAATGTTTGGAGGTTTTCTCAGTTAAAAGACTGTACAAAGTTTGTATATATATATTTTTATACAGCTTTACTAACAAGCAGAAATATTGTGTTAAACTTATCACAAATGATTTATTTAGATATTACGGCTATAAAATTGTCCAAAAAGAAAAAAAGATTCAATGAGTGAGTACGTCTGCCCATTTTTGCAAGGTAACTTCAACTTTCAATATCTGGCGGTCCTTTGTATGTTTTTGACAGTAAAAAGAAGTTTCTGTTATAAATGTGTGACACATTGCTAAATCTTATCTGTGACTGGAAGGCCGTACTTAGCCCTGGGGAGACCTCTGTAATGACGGGAATATGGGCATTGTTTTCTCTGCTTTTGTGATTGTTTTTGAATTTCAGACAGTCTCCAAGTATGTATGCCACCTTTTTGTCAGACACAACAGGATAACAAAATGAGGATTATAAAATGTGCATTTTAATGTTTCAATTTGTAATATTCATGTCTCTACCTAATCGTGAAGGGAAAAAGAAGTCACCATACAGTTTAGCAATTGATTTTACTTGCAGCTCAATGAAATTGATAAATAATGAATGAGTACAGCCCCTGTTGTTATTACACAAATGCAGGACTGCCTTTGCATGTTATGGCAAACGTAGCTGCTTATTGTATATCCATGGCGCAGCATTAAAAGTTCACGTCCTCATCTGCGCTGTTGTATCAGCCCCACTAGCACTCACAGTTAGCGTGTGGCTTTTCAGCTGAAATGAACTGTCAGTGTGTATGAGCAGCAAAAAATGGCAAATGACTATAACAAATTAACATGCTCAAAATACTCTGCTCAGATTAGTATGTAATGAAATGACCAAATGTCTGTCAGAGTGGCTGTGAGGTCCTGCACCGGATCAGCTCTCTGAGATTCACTGGAACGCACGTCTTCATGCTACAAAGTTAAGGTCTAATCAGATAATTATTCAATTAATTCAGCTTCAGTCACATGGGACAGCAGTAGCAAATACGCCAGCTCATACTGAATAACAAATGCCGAAATGCCAAGCTTTTGCTGGCTTCCACAAGAGAAGTGTTTTTTATTTGTTTTGTTTTTTTTTTTACCTAATCACACATTAATCATTTCTCACATTTATCCTGTAATTGTGTTTGCCGGCCAGTTGATTAGCACCTTCCTTGTGAGCTTAGCACCCCCACTGCGTTTGAGGGGAATGTAGGCCAATGCCTTTTTCCAACAGTTTACCTTCCAGCTAAACAAAATTATCAGCAGCAAGGTGCACAGAAGTCACAGGGATGATGCAATCTGCCTTCCCTTACCACTGAAATTCACTCCAGAAAACGCTCCAGGCTGCAGTGTGGTGGAATGAAACATTCACAGCACTTCTTTCGAATGTATTCAAACTGATGAGTGCGTGACAAATGTAGAAAGAAGCATGACCATACAGCTGGAGGATGTCGCAGAATAGAATAGAATAGAATAGAATAGAATAGAATAGAATAGAATAGAAAAGAAAAAAAAGCCAAATGTTTATGGTGGAAGTTTTGACTTTGCATGACTGTTTTTTTTTCTCAATGTACACTGGTTTCCTCCCACAATTTGAAAAACATGCATTGAAGCGACTGAATTCGACTCCAAATTGTAGTATAAAAATGAGTGTGTGAGTGTGTGTTGTACTGGAGATCTGTCTAGTTCTAGTCCTTGGCTATAAATATATCAGTATATACAAAAAAATAATAATAATACAATAAAAATATTAATAGAATTAACTGAAAAAACAGTGCTAAACAGCTCTATATTTTGTTTTCATTCAACTCATTATTGCACATTTCAGGCAAAGCAATTGTTTGTTTTATAGTTCAAGTGTGGCAATTATTGGCTTGCTCTAAAAAAAAGAGAAGCAAAGGAAAACTAGAAAAATATCAGATCTATCTTAATATTTTTAAGAGACTAATTTTCATGAATTATAAGATAAACCTGAAAATAACAACAACAAAAAAAGGATTGACATATTTCAGCTTATGTGCAATAAAATAGATGAATCTTTAAATTATATGCAAGTTTTACTATTACGTTTCTCTTTTATTTTTTCTTGCACCTGCACATGCTGACTTTATGCTCTCTATTTGTCTTCTTCTTTTAAAGGTCGGGGGTCACACCATGCTGCCCATCCGCTGGATGCCCCCTGAAAGCATCATGTACAGAAAATTCACAACAGAAAGTGATGTCTGGAGTCTAGGAGTTGTCCTGTGGGAGATCTTCACCTACGGGAAACAGCCTTGGTACCAGCTGTCCAATAATGAGGTACATCACAGTCATTTATATAATATGGGACTGCTTTTGTAAACACGCAAGTGGAAACAAGATCAAAGATAGAATATGAAGTTCCTGAGAATAGCCGATTCATGACAAAGTGTGTCGCAGAGCAACAGCTTTGAAAAATATTACCTTGGAAGCACCTTCAGCTTAATAAGTGATGACAGACAAGATGCTGCAGCCCTGAGATATCAGGAAATAGGCCCTCGGTATCAATAAATCTAAATATTTGATCAGTTTTGTGTGAAAACCTCTGAGTCATCACCTGTTTTTTAAACTAAAGCACATTCCACTCAGAAAGTCTTAACTTGTTTATGAGTTCATTGTTGTCGCTGCATCATAGTTCTTGGGAGAAAACCATTCGCATGACACTTGAAAGAAAAGCACAGCTGCTGCAAAATGTTTTCCCACACACCATTTGAAGTGCAGCAGAAAGGAAGGTGATGTTGTCATGCTTCAGCATCAAGCTGGTGCAGGAGCAAGAGCTTCTCGCATTTTGAGAGGACTACAAAGCCCCATCCAAAGGACTCACAGGTTTCTGGTCAGGGCGTCTGACTGACTTTAGTGGTCCAGAGACACAGTGACATGTAATCCTGCTGTTTCAGTTCAGTTGTTGTTGTTGTTGTTGTCTTAAGCACAGACAAGAGAGTTAGCATACTCTGTCAATCAGTCTCTTTTAATTAATTGTTCTATGTGCAACATGTCAAGAACTGAAGGTCTGCGTTATCTCATACAGATAAACCGAATAATGAATAGTGTTAATGCTGCTCAATTGCATTTAGAGTAATATAATAAAGCTGTGGTGATGTTTTATTGTGTACTTTATGAATTGTATCATTTTCAAGCAATAGAGATCTGGGAGCTGTATCTGCAGATTGAACACTGAAAAGTGACTTGATGTTGTGCTAATGCCAATTGAGATGATAATTAAGATTAAAAAATATATATATAGATTATTTACTCTGAAGATTTCCTCTCAATGTTCATCATATGATTGTGTAACGAGAGGGAATACACAGACTTGTGCCATGTAGTCAGAAATTTAAGAACGAAAACAGGAATTTGTTTTTTAATAAACACAGACTTGAGCTACAGGATTCAACCTTTGGTTTTTCCAGTTAACATGATTCAGCCACAACCTTTCAACCTTCACCTTCGGCCCGTCCGGCCTCCATCACTGCACATACTCAACTCGAGTTACACGCACACATTAACCTCGGAGCCCCACTCATGATCCTTTGCACTGTCCATCAGTCCTCTGCCGTTTTACAGTTCACTCACTCCCTGATCCAAATACCATGCTCTGATGACTTTCACTCTGGATGTGGAGTTTTCACTCCAGATTCATATATCAAATATTTATCTGCTTGACAAACCGACGGTAATCTCACAGCATGCGGAGGAGGAGTAGGTCACAGCTTTATTGGAACAAATGAAGACTCTCTTACTGACTGAACCCTCAGCAATTTGAGGTATTGAGAGATAATCCTCAGGTGTAACGGCTTTTATCCAAATGCATATTTAGTGATTTGGAAGACGTTTTGAAGGGCTTGATTAAGTTTTTAATTGATATTCATTCCATGAACACAGCAGGGGGCATTTAATATTAAAAGAAATTACAAAAAAAGGGTATTTATATTATGAGCCAAAAATAATTTAGATATTTTGTCACTACGTGTTAGAAAATGAGCTATGATGCCTTTTTCTAATGAGAGCTTTACACTGCATGCAGTAGGTGGGCCTTAATGAAAAGCCTCTGGTGCAACACATTCTGTCTTTTATCTTACAGAAGTGATCTAAACCTGACACAGGTGCAGACAAACAAGATATTGGTATTTGACTTTTTTACAATACAAAATTCAATACTCTTATTTATGAGTGTAAAAACACATAAATGAAAGTTTCAAGCATTATTTTTAGAGTTTACGTGTGATAACAACATTAGATTTATTAATTAATTTAATCATGAATAATTATTTGATAAATTACTTTATTTTTAATTATTAATTTTTAAATAATTGAGAATAAAAATTGGATGAATATTACATTTTATGTCTAGTAAATCTAAAATACCAAGACAATTATATTTTCTGTTATGTTATGATTAATTGAGATGCAGCTGTGTCGTGAAACCGACGCCTGTTGAAACACTAACGTCACAGAACTTCATATGTGAATAAATGTAAAGGCAAGAGCGTCTCCTCTCACACTGTTTCAGTGAAATCACATCAGATGTGAATGGGTCACTTCTCCGGTGCATAACTTTGTCACTTCAGTAAATAATTTATTCACTGTGACATTTTCACGGTACGCCACTGCAGCAAGGTGACGCAGATTTACAGAGCAGGTGCTCCATCACTGTCAGAGAAGTTTTACTGTGCAGAAAGTTGTGAGTTTCTTCTTGAAGTGATGTGGGTTTATTTTATCTTTTTAACTGCTTTTTGTTGTGTTTAGTAGCAAAGGGCCAAGACTACTGCTGATATTGAACTTGATGTCTTGTCTTTTTCTCCCTGTGATTGTTCCTCTATAGGTGATAGAGTGTATAACCCAGGGCAGAGTTCTGCAGCGCCCCAGGACCTGTCCTAAAGAAGTGTACGATCTGATGCTGGGTTGCTGGCAGAGGGAGCCACACATGAGACTCAACATCAAAGAAATTCATGGTCTGCTCCTCAATCTGGCCAAGGCTTCGCCAGTATACCTGGATATACTGGGGTGAACACAGCAGAAGGAAGAAAAAGAGAGTTGGACGCGTGTACGTGTGTGTCTAAGTTGGGATGGTTACTGAATTCAAGTGCGTCTGTGCATTTAAGGTTGCATGTGTGCGTGCGTGCGTGTGTGTGAGTGAGTGAGTGTAAGCTAGGTTGGACATTGTGACACCTCTGACTGAAGTGTGCGTGTGCAAGGAGCTGCTGTACAGGATGTGAAGCTATTATCGAACTCTTAAAGGCAATCAAAAAATTCCTCAACTCATCCCCAATCGTCTCCTTTGCACCATCCAATTTCCTCCTCTTTGTCCATTCTGACTCCTTTCCTCCTTCCTTTCTGAAGAGACACTTGCAAAGAGTAATTTGACTTTTGAGGAAAAAGAAAAAGCTTCTCCCTTCTTTTTAAATGCTTTAAACTTGACTGGGGCTAAATTGATGAAACCTGATAAACAGGAGGTTAAATTAACTGACTTTTCCCTTGCTGCCTGTCGGACAACAGGACTCATATGAACATCCGGAGATTTCAAGGAGGCCCAGCGAGCGAGAGGATTACCGGAAGCTTCGATCCTTTGCATGTAAATATGAGACTGATGAGACGTTTCAGAGGAAATGGCTCCGAGAGAGGTCGAGCCATAAAGACACTGTGTTTCCCCTCTCACCCTGCGCGTTCGTCTGTCTGTCTTTTCTGTCTTTCTGTCTGTCAGAACTGCACATCAGTGTTCAGCACTCACTCAACCAGGCTACACAGGTGATATTTAACGCACTGGTATGCATACAGTCGATTAAGTGTGACAGAAAGATGAAAAATACAACAAAAAAAAAAAGAAGGAAAAGTAATCAGCATCCTGCCTGTTGGACAAAATTAGGAGGTGTAATAAAAAGATTTTTTTTCTGGTTGGCCAATTTTGCTGACGCATAATAACAATCAGCGGCGAGGAGAACCGACGGAGGCTTAACTGAGAAGGTGCACTGAATAAGTAACTGAGGAATCCAGTGTTAATCCACTATAACTTTAAATGCTGAAAACCTGAATTAAAAAAAAAAGAAGAAGAGAAAAAAAGCTCAGCACTGATCTACAACATCTGTTTATTCAACATACTAATAATATGGTTTTGCACCAATGTCT